>VZTG01006969.1:665779-694026 GCA_013397845.1 Melanocharis versteri | reverse complement strand
GGGGGTCCCAGGGCAGGGGGTCTCAGGGCAGGGGATCCCAGGGCAGGGGGATCCCAGAGCAGGGGGGTCCCAGGGCAGGGGGTCCCAGGGCAGGGGGTCCCAGGGCAGGGGGTCCAAGGGCTGCACTCACTGCTGAGATGATGTCAGGGGTGTTCAGTGCAATGTGCTGGACTCCGGCCCCTCCGTAGTAGTCAATATACTCCTAGAGGGAAAAGATGTCCCCGTGGTAGTGACAGCACAGCTACAGTGTGTGAAGGGATGGGTGTGGGCTTAGAAATATGCAGGTGAGATCAGCCCGGGGGCACCATGGAATGACACTGTTGATGAGATCGGGGTAAACCAGCTCTGCCCAGCAGCTCCCCCAGGGTTTGGCAGACCCAAGCAGAGCCAGGATTGCTTTCTAGCAGCCACTTTAGCACAACAAAGCTCTGGCTCCAAATCACTGGGCCTTGGTCTCTTTTCCTTCACCAAGACCACCCTGGAAGTGGAGGCAGCCACATGGATCGACCACCAGTGTCCACTCACCTGAATCTGGGATTTCTTCTTGCCAGGTGCTGGCTCGTTGATGGGCATCTTAATGGTCTCCTCGTAGTTGGTGACCACGATGGAGCGCAGGGCACTGAACTCTGTGTGCAGCTGCTTGTCATCCACTGACCAGAAGCGGTGGAAGAGCAGGTTCTTCTGGTACCTGCCCAGGCCACAGAGGGCACAATCAACCCCTCGCTCCCTCCCTGCACTAACAAAGCTCTGCTCTGGCTGAATTAGCCCTAGCCACCCCTGTCAGAAGTGGTGAGACCAGCAGAGCTGTGCTGCTGCTCCATCCCACCTCCCACCAGCTCTCCCCACTCTTACCAGTCCGCCACTGGGACCATCTGCAGGTCAGGCTGGTTCCCCACAACGTGATCAACAAAGCTGAGCTTGGTGCTTGGTCTGTGGGGGGAAGCCAAGGAGAGTCTCAGCCACGCTCAGGGGCACCCCACAGCTCGGGGTCCCCAGGAAAAGGCAGTGGGGACCTGTCCGGCTCCTTGGTGGGATATCCCACCAGGACATGGTGACAAAGAGCCAGGCAGGACCCTCTGGAAAGTACTCACAGCTTGGGCAGCAGGGGGTCCTTGAAGAGGGGCGGGTGGAAGCCGGGGAGGAACAGGCCCTTGTAGTTGAGCTTTTCTATCAAGGTGTGGGTGGTGTCACCGTACTGCGAGGGGGGAAAGTGGTTGTGTTGTGGCTTTGTTCGTGTGGGGGCCTCCCAGGTCCAGCCAGCTCCACGGCCCCGCCCTGCCCTGCCACTCACCGTCTGGATCACTGCAAACTTCACCTTCCCAAATTTGTCCTGCTCCACCCACGGCTCCTTCACCACCACAGCTCCGCGCTCCTTGGCTTTCTGGGCAGAAGGAGAGAGACTCTGTCCTGCCACAGCTCCCCTGGGCCAGGGGGAGACATCCCCAGGCCCTCCCTGCCTCCCCTCACCATTTTGGGGGGCTGTGTGGGAGGGGGTGGAGGGGCTGCCCACCTGCACGATGAAGTCACAGTCCTCCACTTCGAAGGCGATGTCCTTCACCCCGTCACCGTGCTTCACCAGGTGCTCGCCCATCTCTGCCCAGAGCAGGAACAGCCACAGGCATGAGCAGAGCTGCTTGGCTCTGCCACAGCCATTTCCCACTCCATCCCCCCCAAGGACACCTACCCTCATTCCCTGGGTTCAGAGCAGATGAGAAAACAAACAGGATCTGCCGAGGAAGAGGAGGAGAGGTGAGGATGGAACCACGGGTGATGGTTGTCACGGTGGATTTGGCAGCCCCCACGTGTCTGACAGCGCCTCATCTTCCCCTGCCCTGGCAGTGGCACCTCTGCCAGGGGCTCCCTTACCTTGTCCTGCTTGATGACGTGTGACACCACCTCCCTGCTGCCGGTCTCCAGCCCCCGGTAGGCCAGCTCCTCGAAGCCCAGCTTGTTGCAGTAGTAGGATGCAGCCTGCGGGCAGGAAAGAGCCCCTGTGGTTGAAGCTGCGGTGCTGGTGGCCCACAGCCCATGGGGAACAGCCACCATGGCACGTGCAAGTCCCACCTGCCCTGTGTGTGTGTCTGTCTGTGTGTGTGAGAACAGGCAGCAGCTTCTCTGCCTCTTACAGCAGCCCAGGGGGAACGAGCAGAGGCAAGGAAGGGCCCAGATTGAGGAAAAAGCCTGAATTCATTGGGAGGTGCTGCCTCCAGAACTTTCTGCGAGGGCCACCATGGAGCAGCAAACATTTCTGCGTGTCCCCTGCTCTGCTAGGTTGGGTGAAAAGCAGCTTGGCTGTGAAGCAGAGGGGTTTTTAACTTGTCCAGGATGAGGGATGGAATACAGCTGCCATGAGCCCAGCAGCTCTGCGGGCCGAGCCCAGCCACGTGTGCTGCTTCACATGTCCCATGTCCCCACCCACGCCCCCGGCAGCCGCCCCTCGCCTTGCGCAAGGGCCACCAAGGCCATCGGCGCCGGGCCAGGGCCGGGCCGGGCTCTGGGACACCGGCACATCCCCGGCTGAGGGGCTGCCAGGACGAACCAACACCCCCCTGGCAGCCAATGCCCGGAGCGCCCGGCCTGTGCCGGGGTGGGAGGTGTCCCTTGGCACGAGTGTCCCTTGGCATGAGTGTCCCCTGGCACCGCTGTCCCCTGGCACCACTGTCCCTGGCACACGTGCCCGGCGGCCACAGCCTCTCACCTGCTTGGCATTGCCGACCCAGAAGGTGATGGAGTGGAAATGGATGAAGCGGCCTCGTTGGGGCTAAAAGGAAGGAAAAAAGGGGCTGAAAGCTGCTGCTGCTGCCTTTCCTGCAGCTCTGCTCAGCTCCGGAGCAGGGGGAAGCAGCAGCCGTGACCCTGAAAATGCATCTTCTGCAAATGCATCTGTATTAACTGGGTGGAACAGCCCCCGAATGGTGATTTTCTAAAATGCTTTACAGTCAAGTCCCACAGGATCCTGCACTGCAGGTTGGAGGGTACAAAGCCCTACTTCACCTGTCCCCACAGCCACAGTCCCAGTTCTCCCAGTGCTCCCCACAAGTGGCCATCCCAGCGAGCGGCCCACCTGCAAACCTCGCTGTGTTAAAGATTAATTCTCCCACAAAAGCTGTTACACAATCACCAGGGCCAGTACAGATCCCCCTCCGCTCCGTTCCCCACCACTGCCCAGCCTGGCACAGGGCACCCAGCACTGGAAATATTTTAAAGGTGAAAAAGGAGGCAAAAAGATGCAGCATTTGGAAATAAATGTTGCATGGAGTGAGGATTCTGCTTAAGGATTGGTTTGACTGGGAAATACCCATCATCTCCTGTTTGTCACTCTCCTCCCAAACAAGACATTTCAATTATTAATACTAATTTACAACGAGGATCTTGTGTGCTCCAGCCAGAGCAATTTTACTTCTGGTTTCAACAGGTAATCAAGGAATGGATATAATCTGCACTAACATGACCAATGTTTCACACCAGGCAGAGGGGCAGGACAGGGACATGACTCGGCTCTTACCTTGTCTCCCTTGTCTGTGTAGGACGTCTGAAAGAGAATGAGAAAAGAGAGACATTAGCGGGTCAGGCAGGTACGGCAGCCCCCAGGGAGCTGAATCCAAAGGTCAGGCTGTGAGGAGCAGCTCTGCTGTGCCACTTCCAGCACAGTCACTGCAAAAGCCGAATTCAAGCACAGCTTAAATCTCCCAAGGCGTTCCGTGCCATGGAGCCCCGGACCTCTGAATTAATTCCCATCTGCTGCCCCTCACCATTCTTGTGACGCGGCGATGTGACAGCAGCAGAGAGAGCGCGACAACGGCAGGGCTTTCAATATAACGGCGGGACCGGGAGGCTCCTCCTCGGCCCCACCTTCTCCCACCGCCAACCCAGGGATGCGCTCGGTCTGGGCTGGCAGCTGCCCAGGGCGGGGGCGGTGGGTGGCTGTCGCTGGGGCCGTGCCACGGGGTCCTTGCAGGCCTGGCGGTGGCCCTGCGGGGTGAAACGTGGTGAGGGTGGGTGTGCAGCACGTGAGGCTCCGCGGAGGGCGGGGACCCCGCTGACCCCTGCCCCGTGTGTGCCGGGGTCACTGCGGGTGGCGCAACTGGGGCAGCGCGTTCCCCGGCCCGCCCGCTGCCCCTGGGGACGTTCACCCCTCCCAGGGGACATCTCATCCTTGGCAGGGCTGAGCCAGGACAGCCTGCAGAGTCCAGCTGGGCGTGTGGTGGTGTCTGGGCACGGGGCCACGCGGTGCCACCTTCAGCCCCGGTGATCCCAGTGCTGCAGGGTCCCCAAAATGTGGGAGCAGCAGGAGGACGGGGCGGGAGGTGGCCCTACTGAGCAGACGCCAGGGCACAAACTCCACCTGACTGGGAGTGGTGCGAAGTCGGAGCCACCAGCGGGGCCAGGGAGGGTGAGCACGGGGGGCTCGGGTGGGTGCCAGCAGCACGGAGGACAGGGGTGGGGGTCTAGTGGTGGGGCTGTCCCCTGCTGCCACACTCCTGGGACATGGATGCCAGGCAGCACCCGGCAAGTGTCCTGGGGCACGGACTGGAGAGGGGCCAGCAGCGGGGACAGGGCCATAACATCGTACCACCACGGCTGTGTCCCCCAGTGATGCTGACACCGCTGTGCCACTCCGTGTCACCACCAAAGCCGTTTAACTCACTGATGGCGACACCGCTGTGCCACCACATATCACCATCACAGCCACCCCACGGCATCGCCGCAGCGGTGTCACCCAAGTGACGGTGGCACCGCTGTGCCGCCCCATGCCAGCACCGCAGCAGTGTGAGGCAGTGGCAGTGACGCAGCTGTGTCGCCCCGCTATCGCCACTATGAGTGTCCCCTGGCACCCCCTCTGTGTCCCCGCTGTGCCACCGCTGTGTCCCCGCTGTGTCCCCGCTGTATCCCCGCTGTGCCATCGCTGTATCCCCGCTGTGTCCCCGCTGTGTCGCCCCGGGCACGGGCCCCGCTGGCCCCGCCCATCATTGGCCCCGCCCCGTCATTGACCACGCCCCGCCCGCCATTGGCCCCGCCCCCGGGCGTGTCGGCCCCGCCCCTCCCGTCCCGGCTGCCGTCCGGCCGCGGCCATGGCGGAGCCCGGCGGGAGCCGCTCCGTCTCCGTCAGCGACGTGCAGCAGCTGGTGCGGCGCAAGGACGAGATCGAGGCGCAGATCAAGGCCTGCTACGAGCTGCTGGAGGGGGTCAGTGCCCGGGCAGGGCCGGGCCGGGCCGGGGGGCGCCGTGCGGGCCCGCGGGCCCGACCCCCTGCCAACCGCCGCCTCTTCCCTCACAGCAAAAGGGCGTCGGGATGCACGAGCCGCTGGTGGACGCCGAGGGCTTCCCCCGCGCGGACATCGACCTGTACCAAGTGCGCACCGCCCGGCACAACATCATCTGTGAGCGGGGAACGGGAACCGGGCGGGGGGGCCCTTCCCCGGGCCGGGCCGCGCCCCCATCCCGCGGGATGAGCCAGCGAAACCGGGATGTGCGGGGAAACCCGGCCTCTGCGCGGGGACAGACACCGCTTCCTTCTCTCAAACCCCCGTCTCGCTCGTTGCAGTTCCTCAGAACCGGGGCGCGGGGCTGCCCTGAGCCGGTTTCCCCGTGGTTCTGCTCAGTGCTCGGAGCTGCCGCCTGGGCTGAGTCAGTTAAATGCCTTTGCCAACTTGTTGTAGTGGCACTGAAATTCTGCTTCTGCTGCGGAGCCATTTGGGATCTGTGAAACACAGCAAAGCTTTTCTGTGCTGTTTGTAGAATAAAATTTGGGTAGGAAACCGCTTGGCATTTATTTCATGCCAGGCTTTCCCAGTGCCCTGACTTTCAGGACAGGTTTTTCTCTTCATACGTGACAGCAGAGGACTTAATGGAAAGAAGAATTGAGCTGCTCACTGAGTTCTAAGGGATCATGGGCCTCCCAGCCTTGCAGCCTTTGCATGTTTACCAAAATCCATAGAGTGGTTTTTTCTGTGTCTGACTTTTACTGATAAACATCTGCCGGGCTGGCACCAGGCCCCAGCAGATAGAGCAGCAGAGGTTCTTGCTGAGATCAGAGACAGCCAGGGCACTGCTCTGCGTGGCTGCAGAGGGGAGCAGGTGCTGAGAGCCCTTTGGGGGAGCCGTCTCCAGCTCCCTGTGTGCTCATGGTGTCACCCACAGGTTTGCAGAATGATCACAAGGCCCTGATGAAGCAGGTGGAGGAAGCTCTGCACAAGCTGCATGCCCGGGAGAAGGAGAAACACGCCAAGGATGAGGCAGAGGCCTTGGCTGAGGCCATGAGCCAGAACCAGAGCCTGCCCCAGGCTTTTGCCAAAGTGAACGCCGTGACCCCGGGCTCTCCTGCCAGTGTCTCGGTACGTCAGGCTCAGCTCGTGGGGAAGGCTTTGTCTGGAGCCAGACAGCTCATGGCTTCCTCTGCCTCTTGTTAATAACTGGGAATAAGCTGGGGGTTTGATTAGAGTGTCACCCCTTCTCTTTTGTCGTGCTGGGATGTCCTGTGAAGGGGCTGCTCACTGTACAGGGATGAGTGTGTGTCCTCTGAGCTATATCCTGGCACCACACAGCTCCTCCCACGCCTCACTGACCATTCCAGCCTGAGGATTTCTCTTTCCATGAAACAGAACAGAGCAATGAACACTTACCTCTCCCTGTGGCCATGGAGAGGCTGTAGTGATGTCCAGTTGCTGAGTGTGAGAAGTGTCATAGCACATCTCTCTCCCTGTGGCTGGGTGAAGGGTGGTGCTCCTGTGTTATTACCTGTGATATTACCTGTCTTTGGAGAATGCAGATGCTCATCTCTCTTCTATCTCTGTCCAGGGACTTCAAGTTGATGACGAGATTGTGGAGTTTGGATCTGTCAATGTAAACAACTTCCAGAACCTGCAGAACATCGCCACGGTGGTGCAGCACAGCGAGGGGGTGAGCTCATTTCTGCTGTGACTGCGTTCTCTTGCCTGTCTCTGTTAGCCACAGCTTTTTCTATGGAACTTGGGTCTCTGGAATCATCATTTGCATGTCAGAAACAGTGTCAGATTCAGTCTGTGCTGTTGTAGCCTTGTTCTCTCACAGCACTGAGCCATTTGCTCATGAATGGAGGAGCTGAGAGGTGTGTGCTCTTTGCTGGGAGCATCACGTTGGAGAGGTGTGTGCTCTTTGCTGGGAGCATCACGTTTTTTGTTCTCCCCGGAGACTCCCTGCAGCAGCACTGCTGTGCCACCCTCGTGGACTGGCCAGAGAAGCTGCCACAGGCGTTAAGTGCTTGGTGGTGGAAGTGAGGCATCTCCTGGAGATGACTTCACACAAACCACTCTCTCCTTTCAGTTATAGCCACCAGAGTGGGAATGGGCACCACTGCAGAACAGCTCCTTGGGCTTCATGTTCTTCTGGTGCTTCAGCAAAGGAAGGGAGAGAGTTGAGTTGGTGATGGTAAAGTGCAATATTTTGGTTGATTTTTTATTTTTTCCTCTCTTTCAGAGACCCCTGAGCGTGACCGTGATCCGTGGTGGCAGAAGGGTGCACGTGGGGCTGACTCCAAAGCGCTGGGCTGGGAAGGGCCTCCTGGGGTAAGCTGCTGTTTCACTTGCTGGAAGGGAAGAGGCTTTTAGCAGCTCAGGACACATTTCCTGAGCAGGGCCAGCCCTGGGCTGTGCCACTGCCCACTGTGACAGACCCCATGGGTGGGCACCAGGGAGCTGGAGGCTGCTGGTTCTGCACAGGGATGCAGGGAGTGGAGTTCTATCAAACATGAGCACAGGGAGAAAGGTCTCAGGGGCTGGTTTGTATGGTAGGGGAAACCAGTGGAGGAGGGTTGTGGTGGGTCTGATCCATCCTGTGCCTGTTTGAGAAAGGAAGTTTGATATTTCCTTCTACCCTCTTCTTTTTCAGCTGCAATATCATTCCTTTACAAAGATGACCATGGCTTGGAGAACAATAAAGCTGAAGCTTGTGCCTGCTTTCTGGACTCTGATCTGGTTTGGAAACTTCCCTACGTGGTGTTGCTGTGACCTCTGGTGCCTGAAGGGTTCTGGCAGAGCAGGGCCTGCCTGCAGTTCAGAATTGCACTGGTTGTCAGGAGGAACCTGCAGAGCTGCAAGATGTGGCTTCTCATCTCTTCCACCTTGTATCAATTTAGAATAAAGCTCTAGAGAGACCCAAACCTGACTTGATACACGCTCCAGAGAGCTTGAAATGCTCTTATTTGGTGATAACATTCCTTTTTTCTCCCCTTTAAAACTCCTCACTGAATATCATGTAATACACACTAAAAAGTCCTAGAGCACTTTTTGATGCCTGTCATAGTAGATGACAGGCAAGAGATATGCAAGTTTGATACTTTATCTTCCCCACGTTGCCACAACTTTTAAAGTCACTGAACATACTGAAAGGATTTTTGGAATGCCTAGTTATTTTAACACAATGAAGTAAGGAATAAGGGTTATAATTCTTCTTTTGGAACTTCTAGTAGTTTATGTAGTCATGGTAAAAGCACTCCTAATCTGGCTTCTCTCTCTTTTCTCTTTTAATTTTTTTAAAAATTTGTTTATTTGCAGGAGTTGATTTTGGGGTGTTTTCCTGGTTCCAGCCAGGAGAGGATTTACTTTTTTGTGCCTCCCTATCTCCTCTCCATCCTGCTGCAGGAGCAGTGGGGGGAGTGGTCTGTGGCACATGGTCTGGGGTGTTTTCAGTGGGAACAGTAAATTGGGGAATGCCATTCCTGAGCCACAACAAGTGCATAAACTGTTTGGGGGGATTCCGGGAATGACTGGTTTGTTTGAAGCTTATTTCCAGTTGAACTTCAAATAATCTCCCAAAACAATAAAACTGAGTATTGCCTCATTCTGTTCTCATAGAAATCATTATTTGGGGCAGCCTCTCCGGGTCAGGGAGATAATGGGAGCTGATAACAAATCTCCTTTCTGCTCCCAGCAGGGTGTGAGACTTTCTGGGCAGAAGGAAAAACAAATTAAGTTTAGAAATTGTTATTATTTGAGCTTAACGGCAAGCCTGAGGTCAACAGCTGGGAGAGTTTGGAGCTGATTATCTGAAGGGGTGAAGTGAGAGCTTGGAGTGAGCCCTGGGAGTGGGTTCATTGCTCAGGTGCTGTCCTGGCAGAGAGCTGGGGACCGTGGGGGACTGGCAGGGGATGGGAGATGATTTTTCTTGCTTTGACTCCGCTTGTCCTGCTCAGGGAAGCCACTGGAGTAGAGCTGCCTCCACCTCCTTGTGGGGGGCATGGGGTAAAGATCCCTCGTCCCATTTCCCGGGCAGGGCGAGGGTTCGGTCCCAAATGGCTGCTAAATCCCATGAGCGGGATTTAGGCTTGGGCAGGGTGAAAAGCCGAATGTTCCTTCCTCCGGTTCCCTGCTTTGGGCGGGGGGACAGCGCTGCCTCTTCGTGGCAGCCGGTGAGGATAAGGAGGTTCTCCCCTTCTCTCGGCGTTTCCCGGTGCAGCCGGTGAGGATGAGGAGGGTTCCCCCGCCTCTCCCGGCGTTTCCCGGTGCAGCCGGTGCGGATGAGGAGGGTTCCCCCCCTCTCTCGGCGTTTCCCAGTGCAGCCGGTGAGGATGAGGAGGTTCCCCCCCTCTCTCGGCGTTTCCCGGTGCAGCCGGTGGCGCAGCCGGTGCTGCCGGTGCGGCCGTTGCCTGGGAACGGCGGTCGCAGAGGCAAAGAGCCGCGGGGATCGCTGTGCCGGTGAGCGGGGGGGGTCCCCGGGAGGGTGTCCGGGGGGATCCCTCGGGACAGCAGGAGGCACCGAAGCCTGGAGGGGTCTTGGGAACGGCTCCGTGTGAGCGCGGTGAGACCCGGCGGCCGCGGCGGTTCCCGAGCTCCCGTCCCGCCCGCTGGGGCCCGCGGAGGGTTTTTCCCAGGGCCTCTTTCCCTTCCCGTGAAAGTTTTCTGTACACAAGGTTTCGGTGTTGGCTCAAATCCAGACACGTGAAGCCGGAGATGAAGCAGCTGCCGCCCAGGAGCAGCTCTGTGCTTACAGGGGCTGTGACAAAACCCCATCCTAAGAGAAATTTCCATGCCCGGCGCGGTGGGCGGACAAGGGAGGGAGCCTGCGCTCGCCTGCAATAACCGGAGCTGTACTGGGCTTGTTTGTGCTCAGTCTGGGAGTGTTAGTGGAGCTGAGAAGGGGCTCCGGGACCCGTTTCCAGCTTCACAGGTGCCCTTTCTTCCTGTTATGCCCAATTCCAGGTCGTTGTGCAGCTGCATTTGGGAAAGAGAGTGTGTGGAAGTATTTCAGAGCATCTCCACGCCCCAGCTCCCTGGAAGGAGGGTGAGCTGTGGATGGGAGATCCATGTGAAGTTGCACTGGAGTAACCCACTGAGGGAAGAGCAGCACTAAGCAGCGAGCCCAAGGAGATGTCCCAGGACAGACAGACAGCTCAGGAGATGGATGTGCAGCCTGAGGAGGTGAGGGCAGCACCATGGGAAGTCCTGTTTCAGACAAGGTCTGGGGCAGATCCTGGTGGAAACAGAGCTCCTGGGATCTGAGACATGCTGGGCTTCATTCCCAGTAGCCACAGGGCAGTCCCCATCCAGAGCAGCCCAGGAGCCAGCATCCACCAAAACCTCTCTCCCTTTTCAAGGATCCCCTTGCTGCTGCCAGGGAGAAGAAAGGAGCACCAGAGGATACTGAAGAGTCACCGTTGTGTCCCCGGTCATCTCCTTTAGGTATGGGGATCTCAGCCACCCTGCCCAGCACCCGGGCTGGCAGCCAGGGCACCCTGGGGGAAGGCACTGCTGGGACATCACGCCTGGAGGGTGCTGGACCCCCTGAACCACCCCCAGCCCGGTCTGAGTCCAAGGGAGCCATCTCCAGCCCTCTCTCAGGCTACAGGGAGAAGCACACACGGCATAAAGGCTCTGCCAGCTTGGTGTGGGCAGCCACGCCGGGGATGCTGTTCCGGAAGAACAGGGACAGCAGCCTTCACCCCCTTGTGAGTACCGACGGGCACAGTGCCACCGGGATGGCCCGCACGGCGCCCGGCGCTCCTGCACCGCTCTCTTCCATCACCCCACAGACCTCCTGTGCCTTTTTTGTCCTGGCTGCTGAGAGCCAGGAGCTGCCTCTTCCCTGCAGAACCTGTCCTGGGTGTTTGGCTACAACAGCAGCCTGGCCGTGCACAGTCTGATGGATGGGGAGGACCGGGTGCTCCTGTACGTCTCCTCCCACACAGTGGTCATCCACGATATCCTGAGGAACAAGCAGTTCCACCTGCAGGTCTGGCACACAGCTGAGCATCTCCCTCCTCCCCTTCTCCTGAACCCCCTCCCTCCATCTCTTTTTCTGGTGCCCTGTGCTCAGGGGTCACCCATAACCAAACCCAGGAGCAGCCCACACAAAAGGTACGGACAAAACAGCCCCAGGTTTGCAGCCTCCAAGGCACTTTGCTGCTTCCCTCCCCCAGGGCCACACGAATGTCATCTCTTGCCTGTGTGTGAGTGAAGACAAACGCTGGGTTGCGACCGCCGACAGAGGGCCAGACGCTCTGATCATCGTGTGGGACTCCTACTCTGGGTAAGCTCCCAGGAACCTCCTCTTTGTAAACCCCTTATGCCCAGTAAATCACACAGGACCAACTCCAGTCTCAGCTGAGAGTAGAATGGGAGAACACAAGGACAGACTAAAAAGCATCAAAGGAACCAAAACCAAACCAAGGCCTTCATTGTCCTCGTATCACCCGCACCCACAGGACACTGAGATGGGGCTGAGCTCCCCTAGACTACGTACATCACATCTCCATGCTGTAGGATCTTCAAAGATCCGTGGGGAGTTGTTTCCCAGTGGCATTTACTTGGGAGAACCAGTGGAAGGGGACATTGAGCACCAGTGTTTGCAGCCTCTGTCCCTCCATCCCTCCTTCCACACAGACCAGGGTGGGTGGGTTGTGCCACAGACTTTGCCAAGTGACTGCCTTGAACCCCTTGTGCTGCCAGGAGCACCCAGGAGGTCTCTGCTTTGTAGGGTACCTGTGCGCATCATCTTCGAGGGCCATCCAGAGGACGGGGTCTGCGCCATTGCCATTTCCCAGGATGCCAAGTATTTGGTGACCATTAGTGCTGCTACTGTGCAGGTGAAGAGAGTATCTCCTCTTTCATAGCTTTGCAGGATAGAGACCTGGAAGTTTTTTGCAGCGCAGCACAGGGGAGGTGGGAATTTCAATGGGGAGAGCAGGAGAGATGGGGAGCGGGTTTGCAGAGTGATGCTTTGTTTTTGCTGAGCCATTAGAAGAAAGACCTGGATTTCATTAAAGTGAATGCTGCAGAGTTGAGAAAATGGATCTTAATTTGGGATAAAAGCTTCTGACTGAATCACTTTCATCTAAGTAATTTCTAGCATTATTTCCTGAAATTAAGCTTCCTGCTGCCAGGCTGTGCTGGCTTTTACCCTGCTCCAGCCCTTTCGGCCACACCATCCCCTGCAGTGGGTGGGGAATGGGGCCCACCTGGCTCCCCCAGCCTCTCAGAAAGCCCCAAGTGTTCCTTGAATTATTCTCCTTTTCTGTTTCAGAAAGTTTGTGTTTGGAGATGGACTTTGCCCACAGAGAAACCCATATGCAGCACAGAGCTGAAGCCTGAGTTTGGGCATCAGGTGAGTGACCATGGCTGAGGGGGGCAGAGGGGCTGGACTGGGCTGGACTGGGCAGCCACATCCTCACCTGCTCCCCCCTGTACCCCCTTGTCCCCATCCAGCACGGGGCTGCTGGTAGGTGCCAGCTGGGGATGGGGAGGCAGGATCACACCCCATCCCTGGGGCACCCTGATGCAGCAGAGCATCCCAAGAGGTTATCCCTGTTCCTCTGATGCCTGACAGGCATGGGGGGTCCTCTGTTTTCAGATCAGTGCAGCTGGTGAGGTGGTTTTGGATAAAAGCAGTGGTTTTGGACGGAAGAATAAGCAAAAAGCATTGCTCAGCTTGGCGCTAATGCAATTCTTTGAATTTCAGGATTATGTCATTTTTAACCCTCAGAATCCCCACGAGTTTGTCAGCAACAGCAAAACCCAGGTGATATTTTACCTGTGGGTAAGTAGTGAGATGGGAAGTCGTGTTTCTGGTGCCAGAAGGGCAGTGGCAGGGGGGACTCTGGGGCTGGGTGTCTGTCCACAACTGGGGTCACACTTTACAGATCTGTCCCTTCCCTGCTCCCTGCCCTTGCCAGATCCCGAAGTGGTCTGGACAGAATATCACTCTCCCTCCACTCCCACACTGGTCAGACCCAGCTGTGGCAGGGATGCTCTTCACCTCTCCCACTCCTGCTTTCCCATGGGCCTTGTGCCATTCAGCAGCTTTTGGAAAGAAGCAGGTGGAAGGAGAGGACGTTTTGAGCTCTCTGGAAGATCTTGGAGCCCTTCTGCCCCAGGAGGTCTGCTGACTTTGGTCACCACAGTGTGGGGCCAGTGCCCAGATGGTGGGGAGGGGACATGCTGGCACTGCACAGCTCAGTTCCAAAATCCTTGTCCTGGATGTTTTCTCTGCTTTCCCCAGGATGATTCTGGTTTGCAGTACGGGGCACCATTCCTGAGCAACCAGGTGAGCACGGCAGGGAGGGACCACAGCGTGTCACCCTCTTGGCTTTCCTGCTGGCAGCAGCACTGTCCCTCCCCATCCCCTTAAGCAAAAACAGTGGCCATGGCCCCAGCCTGTCCCCCTCGGACAGGGACAAGCCAGGGTTGCCAGAGCTGAGCTCAAGCAGGGCTCTCTCTCCAAGGTGCCCCACTGCACTTTCTCCTGGGGCTCTGGTCTCTTCTCCTGCCATGGGACAGGGAGGGAATATCACAAGGACAAAGCAGAAACCTCTCTGCTTGAGGAGGGCAGAGCCAGCTCTGGGATGAAAACACAGCCTGGCTGCTGTCTCCACAGACCTTCAAGTGCCTGGTGGGACAGTTCAGCCAGTCAGTTTTCCATGCTAACAACACCCAAGCTCTGACGGGCACCTCGGCCGGGAAGCTGGTGGTGTGGGACATGGACAATCCCCGCACTCTCCCCGAGGAACTGCCAGCCAAACCCCACGGAATAACAGCCACCAAAGTGGTGTCAATGCAGAAGGAGAGTCTTACCGTGCTCAAAGTGCTAGAGAGGTAACGGGGCAGCCCTCTTTTATGTAGCTGTACATACAGTCCTCAGGTACCTCAGCTGTAGGAGTGGCAGAGATAATGTTGGATTTTTAAGTCACTTGGCAGCATGGTCACTCATGCAGGAAAGTACTGCTGGTTTATGAGTAATTTTCCAGAAATAGATTTGCCTGGGGGCGGAAATAAGGTTGAAAAGTCGTGGTGATGCGATGCCAGCTCTGCTGGGGTAGCTCAGACAGTGGCTCAGCCTCCTGGCCGCTACCGGCAGAGGGAGCAGACAGCCACCAAACGCTGCGACAGCCCTGGGGACACGGCAGGGACACGGCAGGGTCACAGCAGAGCTGCTGGTTTCTGCATAGCCCTGGCTTTCTCCTGAACATCTGTGCAGGGCTCTGCTCGTGTGCTTGTGCAGAGAAATGGGGAGGAGACTTGCTTCCACCCAAGGATGCTCTCCAAGAAATATTTGGGAGCTGTCTGTCAGTGTGTTGGCTAATAACCTTCCCTTCCCTGCAGCTGCATAGTCACAGGTGATGTGAAAGGGCAGGTTAAATTCTATGATGGGCAGCTGCGGCTCCTCACCATCTACAGCCACGACAAAGTGGGTCCCATCCAGTCCATCTCATTCTCCACAATCCTTCGTGATCCTCCCAGTGCCCCCCTAGGCAGCAGCCAGCCCTTTCTCACCAGGTGAGTGTCCCTTGACAAACCCGGGTCTTCTCCAGTGTTTGCCTTGCAGCTGAGAGCTGGGGAGGTGGTCAGTGAGAGCTGCACCATGAGCTTTTGCCTGGTCTGGAGCAGGATTCAGCCCTGTGCCCAGGCTCCTGGGCAGGAGAGGGAGGCAGGACAGGGAGGGAGTGTGAGTGGGCTCCAGCACATCCCAAATTCTGAGCTCGAGGTGATGCCTCAGTGCAGGCACGGCGATGATCAGCTTCTCTGTCACGTACCCGGCACACCAGGCACTGCTAATGCCAAGCCTCCAGCTCTCACTGGGCCCCTTAATCCCCCCTTAAACCCCTCCCAGGGATGGCTATATCCAGTTGGATTTTATCATGGCTTGGCAAGCTAATCGGGGCCATGGTACCAGCACAGGGTTGTACCACACTGGCTGGTCACCAGCCTCTCTCTGTCCCTCTGTGTGACGTAGCTGGGCCTGAGGATTTATAGGGAGCCTGCAGGCCAGATGAAACTGTTGTGTGGCTCCATCCAGCCTGCAAAACACGTCTGTCATTCCTGTTAAAGCTTTCCTGGCAACGTCTGTTCTTAGCCACACATGTTTTCCAAAGAGCCATGTGGGACAGATTCTTCTCCAGCCTGGAGCAGTGTCCTGGGGATGGTTTGGTTTCCCTGTTGGTCTCTGTTGTCTCATCCCTCTTCCTCGGTTGTTGCTGTAGCCCCTGCCACTTGCAGCTGCTCTGGGCAGCACAAAAGGCAGAAAACCAAAGGGGAAGGAGCTCATCCCAGAGGCTGGTGGGATTAGAAATGGCTGGAGAGCCCAGCTGAGGCACGCAAGAGGTGCAGAGTCCATCAGGGCCTGGGCCAGATGTGAATAAACTGGTGACTGTGATGGAATAGCTGGCAAAGAGGCTGTGCTCCCCACTTGTCTGTCTGTGCAGCTCCTGGACTCAGCCTGGAGAAGGCTCCAAGGAGACTTTATAGCACATTCCAGTGCCTCAAGGGCTCCAAAACAGCTGGAGAGAGACTTTGGACAAGGGGATGGAGTGACAGGACAAGGGGAGAATGGCTTAAAATTGACAGAGAGCAGGGTTAGATGGGCTATAGGAAGAAATTCCTCACTCTGAGGGTGGTGACGTCCTGGCACAGGTTTCCTAGAAAGCTGTGGCTGCCCCATGCCTGGAATTGCTCAAGGCCAGGTTGGACGGGGCTTGGAGCAACCTGGTCTAGTGGAAGGTGTTGAAACAAGATGACCATTAAGGTCCCTTCCTACTCAAACCAGTCTGGGATTTCTGTGTGATCATCTCTTGTCCCTTTTACTGGGTCCAGACTCTCAGTCAGGCAGACTGAAACTATACATGTTTGTGCTGTAATGTGAATAATTATCCAGCTGTCTGCTTCACACATCACCAGTCACACGGTGAAACTCTCTGCTGTGCTGGTCAGCGTGGCCAAGTGAGCAGACAGGGACTGAAACTGCCCTCTGACCTTGGCCATGGCAGCGCAGTCAACGTGGAGCCACTGGCAATGGTGGCGTGGAGACACGTGAAAAGCCCATCCAGAGTATCTCCAATTGCTCATTTGTCCATCTCACACACCAGTGACTTGCAAACGGCAGGAGCTCCCCAGATGTCATTCATCTTCTGGCTTGCCCAGCCAAGTAGAAAATGGAACTCGCTCCAGTGTCTTCCTGTGGCCATTTCCCAGGTCATGAATACAAAGTGCCACTTGCCTTCCAGGTCAAGGAGCGTTTGCATACTGCATATCACAAAATATAAGTGATTGTCCAATTAACTTGCCAAAAAGAGACTGATGTGTAATATAGCTTGGAGGGACATGAGCCAGTTGTTCTGATTCATCGAATTCTGTTTCTCTCACGCTAAACAGGAACTTTATCCTTTCAACCTCTGATGCAACCATGTTCCATGTTGCAACAGACAGCACAAACTTTGAAAGAATCACGAAAGAGGCAAAGAAAGCTGTGAATGCCATCGCCTGTCACCCGCAGGAGCCATTCGTGGCTGTGGGGAGTCACTGTGGGCTGCTGAAGGTGTGGGACTACAAGGAGACCCAGTACCTCGTCAGCAGGATATTCACTGAGGCCGGCATCCAGTGCTTATCCTATGATCCTGAAGGTATCCCAGCCCTGTGACTTCCCCACGTGCCAAGCACCGGCATTCCTGGGAGGAGTGATGGTGTCACGAGAGGTTTCTGGTCTGCTTTCCAGGTCATTTTCTGGCCGCTGGTTTTACTGATGGAAGCGTTTACATCCTTGATGCAATTTCCCTTCAGTCCATCTGCGAGGAATTCCAGTTCTCGCAAGGTCCCGTGACTCACATCAGCTTCTCTCACGATTCCAAGTACCTCGCAACTGCTGTAAGCTTGTTTTTTCCGCTCGGTGATTTACATGCGCTGCTCGAGGGGCAGCTTGGGGAGGGACTGGGAATTGCCGGCCATCCTGCGAGGCACAGGGCGAACAGGGCAGAGGGCTGTCCATCCCCTGGGGCTTGGTGACTCTGAAATGCAGAGCGAGCAGGGCAGAGGGCTGTTCCTCCCCTGGGGCTTCCTGACTCCGAAATGCTTTTCTTGGCTTGAAGAGTCACTCTGTAAAAACGTCACCAGTCACAGCGGCTCCGCAGACCCGCTGCTGGCAGCGCCCCGTCCCTAACTTTAGTGACAAGTCTCAGCTCTGCATCCATCTGTAGAAGGGGCTGGAGCAGGGATTTCCTCCTGGCTTGTGCTCTGCGAGGGGGCTGCTCCTTCAATCCCTTGTCTCGGTGTAGAAGTATTGGGGCAGCGTTGAAGCAGCTTGGCTCAGAGGTTGTAGCTACTGATGATGATCAGTACAAAGAAAAAGATTCCCCTCGCTGACCTTCGTGCTGTTGTTGCAGGATGAGAATTATTCAGTGACCGTTTACAAGAGAGTCCTGCAGAATGGGAGCAGATGCTGGGAACACCTGGCCGGGCTGGACTCCCACTACAAACCCATCCGGAGCATCCTCTTTGGGGTCCACTCGGACAGCAACGAGCCCAGGCTCCTGAGCCTCGGGGAGGACCGGCAGCTGGTGGGTTGATGCAAAAGTTTAAAGGACAGTGAAGATTTGTGGTTAAAGGTGTGGAGCTGGACAAGGCCATCAAAGCAGACTCCATGTTTGGTTCCATGGCTCCCAACCCTCTCCCCACCAGCTCCATTGCTGCGGGTTGTTTCTCAGCCCTGCTGAGGCTCTCCTAATTGTGGCTTCTCCGGGAGATGCAAATCCAGTGAATCCACAAGGTCAAGGGTGCTGGGCAGACCGCAGGGGAGTTGCTGTTTCCTTGTCTTCCCTCCAGGTTGAATATGACCTGAATAGCAGCATCAAGGACCACTTGGTGGTCACACACAGGGACAGGCTGGAGCAGGCTGCGGTGCCCCTGTGCTTGACCTGGTACCCACAGCTCAGCACCGAGTCCTTTTTCCTCACTGCCAACAACTGCTACAAAATGAAGCTCTTCAACACGATGACCAAAATGTGCAGGTAGAGGATTGATTCAGGCCTGCCATTGCCTGGGAGCCTCCTCCTGACTCTGTGTTCTCCTTGATCTAATGACCACCACACTCCCACCCATGGGCATGTGATTGTCCATCCGTGATGCAGATCTCAGGATGGCTCTAGAGCCCTCACGTCACTCCATTCTTATGCCCACTCTGCTGCTCACTAATGTGTCATTTGGCAAGGTTGTGGCTGCAGGTGGATCTTGGTCTGCTCAGCACGTTGGACTTGAGATGTAGCAGTTAGACATCAGATAAAGAGACCGGAGTCCACAGGAGCAAAGCATAATAATCCCTGAGCACTAAATTAATTTCTGAGCCCCAGGGTAGTCCTTTCTAGCCAGGGATGCTGTCCTATACTCTTCTCTCAGCCAGTAGCACAAAGCCGCTGCACACCTCCCATGTCTGCCCATCCTTCCACACAATAGCTGTTCAGAGCAGAAAAATATTTTGGGTGGCCTAGAGTGGATAAATACATCATTTGCCTTTAGAAAGACCCTTTTGGGACCAACCTATGGCTCCCCCTTGGAGAAGATACAAATCCTCCCTAGGACAAGCTCTGCGGACCCCCAGCAACACTACCTGGTGTACATTACGAAGGACAAGGTATGGAGCCCCACCTGCCCAGCTGTACAAGAGCCCCCACTTGCAGAGCTGGTGGTCACTTGGGAATCTCGTTGGAGATGAAACCACGTGTAGGCTGGTCCTGCCTGAGAGCTGAGTGAGCTCCTGGGGAAGAGGACGTGGCACTGCCCCAGTGGGACCCCCAGCCCTCCCAGACTCCCTCTTCCCTTACAGGTGGGCTTGCAGATGCTGCCTGTCGATGGCAACCCCCACAAGTCCTCAGCCTTCATCTGCCACCCAGATGGTGCCTCTGACTTTGCCACCTCCCACGATGGGCGTTACATCTTTACAGCCGGGGGGAAGGACCGCACTTTCATGAAATGGAAGGTCAACCTACCGCGAGTTAGGGCAAGAAGGGGAAAGGAATCTTGTTACTGCTTTCCACAGCTGCTTGGTCAACCCCTTGGGCCCCAGGCAGCTTTGTGGGGTGGCAGCTGAAACAGGAGGGACATATTTTGGGGGGTTTTGTTCCCCTCTCTGTGATGTAGGAGGGATTAAGCCAGCAAGCCTCACAGGGATGGCCACAGTGCTTATAAAATACTCTAGTCTGGGAAATGGTGCCCAAATGGTAAGAAGTTGGGCAGAGGATTTTGTGATCCTCGTGAGCGCCTGGCCAGTGTGATGAGAGATTGGCAGGGTTGGGCAGGGACCAGAAGAGCAGCACTGGCTGCAGGAGGAGCACACAGGGCAGCTGCTGATACAAAAGTGTCTGCTCTCCAAATGGGATAGGAATTTGCTGGGAAATCCCCCCCGTGTTTGAAGACTGGATTTAGGACAAGCCACCTTAATCCTATAAAGCTTTGCTTACATGAATAAATGGCCTGCAGTAAATGGGGTGGCTGGAAGAGTGGAGGCTGCTTTAGCAAAGGAGGATCTCCAGGCTCTGGCCCAGAGCATCAGCGAAGGGGAAAGGCAGGTTTCTTATGCTGTCCTCTGCAGGTTTCTCTCTGCCAGATCCCTTGGGCAGTGGTGCCAGACGTGCTCCCACGTGGCAGGAGGGTAACACAGCAAAGGCAGGATAGAGATTTTGGTTTCTTGGCATGTCAAGGACCAAAGCTGCTCAATGCAATACGTGTTTGGGGCAGAGGCTCTTCTCTCACAGCTGCAGGTGCCCAGTAGATACATTTGTACATAAAAAGGGAGCAAGACAGCTGTGAATGGCACAAAAGCTGTCAGGCCAGCATGGAACCACTTCACACTTCAGGGACTGGGAAGGGAGCTTAGTCCATGGCAGAGTTAGGATAGTGTGACATGGCCTCCCCCAGTCTGTGCTGTTTTGGCCTTTTTTTTTTTCAAATCCTGCACAACACCCTCCTAGCACAGAGCACTGTGTCTCCTGGTTTCTGGGAAATAACTCTATGGGAGCTGGCTTCTAGCCCTTGCTCCTATGTTTGCCTTTTGGTGTGCACCTAGGAAACACCACTGCCCCTCACCTTCCTAGGACCAAGGCTTTGTGGCTAGGACACATGCTGGTCCTGCAAGGAACACATTCTGCAGGTACCATTTGCTCTGAGGAAAGCTGAAGGGGTGCCAAGCCAGCTCACCTTCATGTGTCAGAACAAAGGAAACCTGGGTGGGAAAGCAACGGGTTTATTTATTTTCTTTTCCACTTTGTGTGGCTTAAACAGTCGGGGGTCAGGATAAGCGACATTTTAAGGAAGGCAATAGAATATAAATGATCCTTCTTTATAATGGTTGGCCAGAGTCCAGGCAACACTGAATTTCTGTGTAATTTGTTTTTGGAGCGAAGTTCTTGATGAGCTAATTATCATTTTATTGCTGCTTCTGGCATCTTGTGCATCTCCAGTGTTTAATACCCAAATAACTTAATTATGAAAAAAGCATGAAGCTTGCAAAAAAACCCCAGTGGAAGCAGCACTACAGAGGTGTGTGTGAAAGCTGCAGCCTTGCTGCCAGGCGTGGCGTATTATGTGGCAGTGCTATGCCATGATTGCACTTCCAGGCTTGGTTTCTTTTTACATCTGCACAAGCCAAAGGGATTCTTTTGGCTCCAACTGCCTATGAAATTGAAACAAAGAGGTGGCTACTCAGGCGCTTTCAGTTTAATGCAAACTGCACCTGCGACTCCGTCGCCCGCCACGGCAGAGGAAGTCGGGTAATGGATTGCACTGAGTTATTGGGGAAAAATGTGTTAGATCAAGGAACAGGGAGTTGTGTGGTTTATTGCAACCACCAAGCCCCAGCCTTCTCTGCATGTTCAAAATGCTGATCTAGCTAATTCATCTCCCTCAATGTCTCTATAAGGAAGCAGAAAAGCCAAATGCCAGACACCAAGTTCAAGTCCATGGAAAAGCTCCTGGCTGCCAGCCCTGTACTCATTCCACTAAACAAGAGGACCATTCAGTAATAATTAATTCCCACACTGTGCTATTGTATGTAAAACCTGGGTATGAAATATGCTGTAGAAGTGCAGCTGATGATAAAATAGCACAGGGTTCAAGGCAGTGCTTTTCTTTCCTGAATTCTGAGGCCCAGGGATTTTATTTATTGAAAGTGTCTGTGAACAATGCCTAGAAAGGGAACCATGAAAGCTCTCCTCACATGAACCCTTCCTGTACCTTCTTTTCTCCACTTCTGCCAGTGCCTTGGATGCTGCTGCTTTCCTGGGTGGGGAGGACTTGATCCCATTCTACAACCTCCTGGACGGCGGCAGAGAAGGCTTATTCTTCAGGGTAATTATGCTCACCGTGAACGTTGTCTGGCCACATCTGGTTGGAGTTTAATTTACACAGGCCTGACATTTCTTTATGTTTTGTCCAGCTAGCCTTTAACAGCAATCTCATTGATATGGCTGTTAGTAAACCCTAAAAGGAGCCTTATCTTCCATGCCTGTTGGTAACTGAAATTTGCAATGTTTGTTTGAATCCCTGGCAGGAACTGGAGGACTATTTTTACTACGTACAGCTGTGCAGACAAGGTATCAAAACACTGGAGAACAGACAGGTGTCAACACATATTCCCGTGGAGGAAATTCCATCTGTAATGAGAGCAATAGGATTTTATCCATCAGAGGAAGAGGTTGGTCAGCTGTTTTTATTGTTGTTATTAAAAGAAGAAAGAGCAAGACCGATTGCACTTCCCAAGTGTTCTAAGGGCCAGATTCTGACCATTGCCATGCTGGATTTTTTTTTGCTGGATATTTATTTGCTTTCAATGTATTTTTATCTGGTCTGCATCAATATAGCAGTGGTCAGAATCTGGCAGCAAATTCCTCAAAAACTTTCCTTGCTAGTAAGTTGGGCAACTGCACGGGAATGCTGAGCAAACCTGGAGCCTGACAGCTCAGAGCTGTTCAATAAGGCAACCTCGGGGTCAAAATTTTACAGCAGAGAGAACTGATTTAATAAGGGTGCTGCTTCTTCCCCTGTGTGTGGCAGCTTCTCCAAGGCAGTTTGTACTGTGCACAAACCTCACTTGTAATGTGTAACCTGGCATGACAGAGTCTGAAGCAAGGAGATTTGAATAACGGCCTCTGAGCACCCGCTCCAGCCCGTTACCGCAGGAGGGGCTCTCCCCAGGGAAGGGTGCATCACCACACTGCCTCGGCTTTCCGTGGGGGAGATTGTGTTCATCTCTACCACGGCACAGGAACCCACAGGCTGCTGAGGCAGTGCTGTGAGTCTGTGCCACCCCATCTGTCCAGAGATTCTCTGCCAGGAGAGCCAGCAGATGGGAGGCAGGACCTTTGCCACAGCCGCCACCAAAGTGACTCACTTTGGAGCCCCCACAACCAGCAAATGTTTGTCTGAGCTGGGGCTGCTTTGCCCTGGCGTCAAGTTGAGGTGTTATGTCTTCATAAGGTGTTAGATCTTTTCCTTGGGTTATTACACTTTTGCCTCTTGGGGACATAAGAGAATGTATTCCCTTGGGAAATGTCTCTGGAAGAATAACTGATAATGCCCCACGCTTCCCCAAATTAAAATATAAACAGCATTTCAGGCATGGAAACAGAGGTGCTGAGCTGTTGTGAAACCAGGCAACCTACAATCAGTAATAAATCCAGAGAGAAGGTTCATCTCTCTCTAGAGTGTTTTAATAAAAGAAAAGGAGGAGGGAGAAAAGGCAGCTTGGGCTGACTAGCAAAGCTTTTGGGAATTGGTGTTTTTCTTTTGTAGTTCAGTGGGGTTGATATAAAACCTAATCCCAGATCAGCCAGAGCCGAGTGAAAATGACTGTTCTTGCTTGGCGTGACATTCGCTACAGGAAAAATGTAAGGCTGAGATTTCCCTCTTCCCTGGGCTTCATTCAGCAGAAAAACTTGTGACACAAGGACAAAGGCCCAAGGCTGAATGCAAAGTCCTCCCCGGGGAGATCTTGCATCAGCTTCCCTTCCCGGGGAGCAGCAGGCTTGGTACGTGTTGGCACGGGGAATTCTCCCAGTGTTTCTCTGCTGCCCGTGTATCTCCGAAGGGGCTGCGAGTACAATGAAGGCATGGAGCAGATGCTGCCTTTTGGACACACATCTGCACAGCTGCCAACTGGGCTGACTCACAGCACCAGACTTCAGGAAAACCACTGGTATCCAGCACAGCCAGTACTTGCCTGTTTGTCTGAGAGCAGGGTGAGGGATCCAGCAGTGCAGGGTGTCAGCCCCACTGAGCACGTTTCGGATTTGGCTTGTGCAGCACCAGAACTGCTCCAGACACGGGGAAGAGCAGGGGAAGATAAGATTTCTAATTCCAGCCAGGGTGTGCAGCCGGGTTCTGTCAGGACCCTCATGTGTGCTTCCAGAGCAAGGATGGTGTGTTTACTGGTTTGTGGTTTGGCTGCCCACTGTCCCAGAGTGGAGACACAGCTGTGCCGAAGGTGCCGGTAACAGCTGCAGGGTCACCAAGTGCCTGTCACAAGAGAGGAAATCCAAAATGACTGTGTATGTGTAACCCCCATCCTTACTTGTTATTGTCATGCCAGCAGGTGTGTAACTGTTGGCCATTCCCATCCTCAGCTGCTGGGTGCAGCTTCCTCCTGGGATGTGGGCATGGCACCCGTGGCACCAACACATGCACGGTTAGGGGACGTTGGCATTCATGGGATCGGAAACCAATCTTCAAAATAAAACATGTAACAATCTGCCTTGTCTTGATCTTTAGACTGAAGAAATGATAAATGAAGTAAAATTCAGCAAGTATGCAGATACTGGAGAAGAAGTGACAGAAATCAATTTAGGGGATTTTATCAAACTTTATATAAATCATCGACCTGCACTCGGCTTGTCAATGAAAACCATACAACGAGCATTTCAGGTTCTGGGTTATGATAATGAGAAGGGAGACAAAGTTATTGACAGAGGAGACTTCCTGTCACTGCTTCAGTGCAGAGGTGAGTTATTTTGTTTCTAATATCAGTTTTATGCTTGCCAGTTCTGCCTGAAGTTTCAGAACTTTTTCCCTGCAGCAAAAAATTATTCTGGAATGATAACCTGGTAACCAGGGCAGGTGTGAGGAGCCACCTGCCTCAAGATTTTAAATTGAATAATCACATGTCTTGTCCCAGCTGTGCTTCTTTTACTGCTCTGGAAATCTCTGCTGGCCTGAGGTATCTTAGCTGTTAAGTAATAAGTATGGATCTTGGCAAAATGTATCCTTCTCCCAGTGTACCCTTATCTGAATTGCTGTTCTCTCTTCCAGTCACACAGGCTCTGGAAAAGTAGTATAAAACTGATAAAAGGGAGACAAGAAAGGAGGGATGAAATTGGTCCTGGGCTGAATCTGTGTGAAAGACCGAAAAGATGGGATGGTTAGGTGAGCTGAATCAGGGATAACACCATAAATGTGGGTGTTAATATGTGGCCAGTGCCACAGAGTGCTAATAACAAACTTCAATTGTTTTACTTCTGGTGTAAAAGTGCAGCTGAGCATTAAAACAGGTAAAGGGAAATTCTGGTTTACTCAGTACATCACCTGGCAAGACTCCTTGCCACAAAGATCCTTGGGAACCAAGGATTCAAACCAGTGTGAGAAAGGTTAGCTATTTATACAGATGGTGTGAACATCCATAAATAGGTACATCAGATAGAACAGTTTCATAACAGATCCATAACCTCATGCTCCAGGGCATGAGCCAACCACTAACCGGGAACAAGTGCTATGTCCATGTTATTTCATGATACTAAATCAAGCCTTTTCTCCACCTTCCCCTTCCTCCTCTGTGTGAAAATGGCTACATGGACTGTGGTCTGTGCCAGCAATTCTCCAGGGGGAATAGAAGCTCAAGCCCCTGCAACTGCAATGCAGCTTAAAGAGCTGTCTGCATCAGAATTTCTCCTTCTGACTGACATTTTTCCCCAAAATGCTATAGGGAAGAGCAACTTTCCTTAGGATGAACTTTTCCTGCGTTGGGATCATGTGTTTCTGTTCATGATGTGTATGTCTCTATCTCAGAGAAGCCAGATCCTCTTTTGAACTGTCCTGTTTAGCTCATGCACTTTGCATTTTGAGTTGCTTTTGAGTTTTTGTGCTCTTGACCCCATAACCCACGGGCTGGTGGTGCTCTGTTTTGTACAGGGGAGCGGATGACAGAGGATGAGCTGGCTGAGTGTCTGACCACCCTGCTGGGCAGGAGACCCAGGAAAGCAGGATCTGAACCAGACACCTGCGATACCACAGGTACAGGATTAGCATTCCACACAGCACAGAAGCAGGATTGTTTCAATTCCCAAATGGAATAATTTAAATTTCAAACCCATTTACCCTGTTAGGCCAAGAGCTGTCAAAACTGGTCAGATGGGATTGCAAAAATAGTCACAGAGCTACAGACTGTCCTTCATCCACGCAGCAATTGCATGGGCGTATCTAAAAATAAATGGACAATGAACTATAACTGGGGCCTGACAAGATTACATTGCTGTTTATCTGCTGGCTGGAACTGAAATTAGAAACACACAGGGAAATCCCAGTGCTGGTTTCACCCAGGCCGCAGCGCCCATTGTAGCAGAGCTGTTGGTAACGACCGCATTTGTCTGCAATTTATGTCCCAGTCTACACCAGTCTGGAACAGCAAATTGTAGCATTGATTTGAGCCAAGCAGCTGTATTTAATTGCCCATTGTAATTGGAACTGCCTTTTTGTACAATTCGTGTCCCAGTCCCCACCAGTTTGGAAGAGCATCTGTTTAGGGTCACTGGCAATGGGCCGCACGCAGTGAAGGTGCCGCTCCCGAAGGGAACTGCCTGGTGCTGCAAAGCAGCTTTGAAATCCCCAGATCCCTCAGGATCCTAAATCACATCCCATCGACCAAATGTAAAAGTCCCATGACTCCTCTGAGGCAGGGACCTGCTGCAAGGTAAGACACAGAGATTTGACAGGTTTAATCCCTGATATAAACACACAAAGTATCGAGCTAGTAAACCATCACTTTGTCGTGATCCCTTTGTACATCTTTAAAAACATTTCATTCACTTATTGCTGCTTATAAATTTTACTGGAAAGCCATTTTGACATTGCTTCTGTGTGTCTTGTGTTGTTGTTACTGCTCTCCAGGTGCAGCAGCTTTGACTGAAGAAGAAATTCCAGAAGAAATCACAGCAGAGATATTTGTTGCAGACATTCTTGGCTTACCTATTGCTGAACCAGAAAAAAAGAACAGAAGGAAAAAGAAGAATCTTTGATCTACAAAGGCTCAGAATCAGAGCTACCACTAGATTTTCTGTTTGTTCCTACTTTCCAGGATCTTCTCCTCAAATATCTGCAAAACTTACGGCATGTGTTTATTACAAAGTAAAGGTCGCATAGTTGCATTTCAGTCAAACTCTAGAATAAGTCCCCAGTTTGGCACACACCACAAACCTGTAATTTCACACCTATATAGGGAAACACTGGAATGGCTGGAAAGAATGAAGCAGGTGGCCACTCCATCCTTGGCTGGAACCTTCCTACAAGTCATTTCAGGTGGGTTTATGCCACATGCAGTCTATTTTCACTATGTTAAGACAGTATTCATTTGTGAAACCTGACAGCAAAAGAGCAATGTAAGAGTACTGTATTGATTAAATACACTGATAAATGCTTTGACAGGTTAGAATGGATTTGTAATTATAAATCCAATGGACCTCGGTAAAGAAATAAATGCTGTGGTATACATTAAAACCACGCTTCTCCTTTGGCCTTTAAACTGACTTTTTCCTCTCTGAAAGTAGTAATTCCACTTAGCAGTGTAATACCAATGGGACGGCATCGCACTGTGTGTGTATAAACAGCATAATGAGACTGATACAAGTTGCTGTAGAAAGATCAGTGAAGTGCTGTTGAACAGCTTCCTTCTTTACATCATCCTCGGCATCAATTTGAATAATAATGTAGGCCCTTAAGAAGCGTTCCTTTCAGAAGCAATGTTTTTTAAACAGAGATCGCTGTTGTGTACTCAGAGCATCTGTGATTGTACAATTAGCACGAGCAGCAAGGTGTGCATTAGGGAGAAGTTAATGAAGGAGCCCAGCACTACCACACCAGAGCTCGCAGGTCTGTGACAAATTTCCTGCAGAGCATCACCTCCCATGTAACTCATTTACCCTTTATGTTCATGTACTTCCATGGATCTCTGTCAGAGCTGAGCATCCACCGCTCAGAAGCAGCCCAATTCCATAAATATTACTGGAATTATTTAAAGCAGCTGAGAAACTTTATAACCACTGGGAAAAAAAAAAAACTAAACAACCAAACCTGCTAATTATGGATTATTCTTCCTGTTAAACACGGGACTTCATCACCCACCCCCGTGTTCAAGGTCTGTCACAGCAACTGGCGCAAGGGTGGGATGGGTGTCTGTCAAAACCCTGCACAAAAATAGGTATTATCTCTATGTAAAGTGCTTTGAGGCTTTTAAAAGCCTGGATTTTAGGACTGGATTTTGCTTTGTGGTAAAATGTAACTGTGCTCTTGATGCTGCTAGACTGCACTGGTTTATTACAGAATCACGAGAATCAATTTGATTGGAAAAGATCTCTGGGATCGAGTCCAACCCTTGACTGGTCACCACCTTGTCAACTAAACCATAGCACCAAGTGCCACATCCAGCCTTTCCCTAAAGGGGAGGTGATGCCACCACCTCCCTGGGCAGCTCTTGATGACCCATTAGAGTTGAGGCCAGCTGAAATCGGATAAACTTTTCAGTTCTGGGGTAACTTACGGCCTGAGCTTGGTGGAAGCGGGGAAAGAACGTTGTCTGGTGCTCGCTCCAGCGAACACTCGAGGAAACCCAGCGACGGGAGCTCTGGAAGCCCCGCGCGGGCCGCCTCCGGATTCTCCCCCGCGCGGGCTCCTTCCCGCCCGGCACCTCCTCCGCAGAGTCCCCGCCGGGGGCGGCTCGCTGCCGCCGCGGTTCCGCGGTGTCCCCTCAGCCCCGGGAGC
>VZTG01006969.1:584096-665550 GCA_013397845.1 Melanocharis versteri | reverse complement strand
CATGGGCGGGCGGCGGGGTCGGGCCGGGCGCCTCCCGCCGCCGGCCCCTACAAAGGGCCCGAGGAGCGGGCCCGGGGTGGCTCCGCCGCCCGCTCTTCTGGGTGGAAATAGTGCTCGGAGAAGTGTTCTGGAAAAAAAGGAAAACACGTTCAGAGTGCCCCTGTGAAGCTCCCGAGAGTTTATTTTTTTTGTCGTTGCCTGTTTATGTATTGATCTCACCTCCCAAGTTCCCGGGGTTTGCGCGTAAAGGCGCAGCAAACCCGAGCGCGATCGTCTCCCACCGACGCTCCGGGAGAGAGCGCGAAACTGCCCCTGGAACCTCTTTTAAACCATAGAATTAAAGGTTATACCGCGTATGAAATAAGTCCCTTTTGTTAGGCCTTCAGCACGTTTTGGCATTTTCCCGCTTTTGTCTTTTTTCCCTGCTTTTGTTAGAAAAAGCCGCACGAGGTGTTTGAACAATACAGTAGAGCGGTCGCCGCCGTGCTCTGCATGGTCGGTCCGGGGTTTGGGATGGCATAAAGAGCAGTGCCGGCGTGACTCAAGAGTGAATCCTTCTTCCAGCAAGTTGGCTGACTGTTCAGCATTCTCTGTGCCTGTATCTTAAAATACTTTCTCTAAACATTTGGAATCCACGGGGAAATCCCTTGCGTTATTGTTACTCTGCATCACTCAGCTGGTGTGAAGCTATGAAATCGAGGGGACGCTTGTATTGCCCTCCTCAGCTAACGCTTTATTTTCGTTAAAACGAGAGCAAAATACGGAATTGAACGTGTTCGTTATTAGGGTGAAATGGATTGTTAAGTTTTAAATGGCCTTGAGCACATGAATGGGCCCGTTGGCGTGAGCCGGACAAAGAATCGGGACGTGTGTCCAGTAACGCCGGGCATGGGATGGGGATTTCAAAGAATCCAGCCTTTGTGTGGGGAGCCGGAGCAGCCCCAGCTCCGCAGCTCGGGTGGTTTCAGGAACTCTCTTCTACTCGGGTGTTGTTTTTAAGTGCAGTTTGCTGACCGCTGGGCCGGCTTTGGAGGGTCAGAACAATGTGCAGCGGTGTGACAGGACTTTTGTTCCAGCGGGAGCGTGGTTGGATGTGTGGGACTGTTCTGTCTGTAGGTATTTCATTCATGAGCACAGCACGCTCCCTTTGAATCCTGGTTTGTGGAATTCAGAGAGGAGTAGAGACAGAAGCTTGGCCATTCAACAAAATACCTAATTTATTTATTTTTCTCTTGGCGAGGACTCTCTGCCATCGTGCCAGTTGCTATGGCTCTTTCTGTAAAACAGAAATCTTACGGTATAAATAGATTTTTCTACATTTTAGCCTTCATGATAGACAACTTGCTTTAAAGGGTTCCTGTACAGTCAGGCAGTGTTTCTGTTGATTATTGTCAGAAAGATTGATACGACTTTTTGTGCGTGAACCTCACAAGTATTTGCGTAAAGCAATTATCGTATTTTTAAAGGAATCATAATTTGAAGGTGAATCTCATGACTCCCCCCCCACCTGCAGTCAAATACAGTGGGAAATTAGCAAGAGAGATTCTGTGTTTTGTGGTTTCGGTGTTTTGAGAAGACTTGGCTTGTTAAATTGAACTTTCCACGCTAGCAATTCCTGCATCTTCAGAAGAGCCACATCGGCAATTTCCAAGTGTGCAGTTTCATTTGCATAATAGGAGCAATTTGTTGCCATCCACAGCTCTTCTGTGGAAATGCAGCCACTGAAAATTAAAATACCTTGCGTCCAACGTTTCCTTGAACAGAGTTTTGTGAGACTTGTGTGCTCAGAGCTCTGCATGCCAGGGATGGGCAGGGAGACGGACGGGGCTGTGAACTCACCCGAGCAGACAGTGGCTTTATCCAAAGCTTTATCCCCCTGTGCAGGTGTGCAGCACCTTGCTGTGCCTGGTGTTCCCGAATCCCTGTGCTGCCACATGTGTGAATGAGCCTGCTGGAAGGCAGCTTCCATCAGGGCAGACTTTGTTCCTTAGAAAATCAGTGTTCCTGGACAGCCAGCCCTTGGATGCAGGTCCCCTGTCTTCCTGTCCGTTCACAGAGCGTGTGGCGCTTCTGGTTATTGCTGGGACTTAGTAGTAAACAGTGAAGTTGTTACTTTTTTATCTTGAGATTACTGTAACCTTATCTCCTTTGTTTAAACCACACTCATGAATGAGCATCTGTTTTGGAAAACACACGGCACGTGGCTTACAGAATACATGGTTGCCTTGTGTTTGTGTGGCAGAAATGTTAAATTTCCACAGTAAGAGAACAGTTCTATCTTTCTTTAAGAGTACTTAAAATTCTTCTCTCAGTCTATTTTAAAAAATCCTCGGAGATTATTTTGTCTCAGTGAATGGTACAGGATTGGGTTTTTGTCTTTGAAGGTTGATGGGTATGCATAGATTCCAAGTGGGCTCTCAAGAAGAGAGGGGCAAAAATTATTGTGCCCTCGACCAGCATTAGAAAAATACTGGAGACACTCTTGGTTTTTGTCAAAGTCTGATTTATTAAATGAAGGAAAATGCAGGCATTTACTGAGGAACAAGGAATGAGCAGGAGGAAAGCGTGCGTGGTAGGATGTCTTGGGAGGCAGTGAAATAATTTGCATGGATACGTAGCAGTGCTGGACTTTGGGACAGCTGTGCAAACATGTAAGGAACGAGGTCTGGGATACCTGGTGGGGATAGGTAACCCTGGCTTAGAGAATGCACCAGGAATCAGGAAATCCCACTGTGTTCCTTACCTTTGAATTGCAGTATTTCTCAGGAGTCCTTTGACCTTTTTCTGACCCATCAAAGCCCTGATCTGTGGGCAGTGATAACACCTTAGGAAGAAGAGGTGAACCTGGACAGCTGGTGAAAGTACTTGGGGAAAGTTGAGGGGAAAAGTCCCCAGGGGCTGTGTTGCCTGGTGCCATTGGCTGGGATTGTGAGCTGTGGCTATTTAGGATTTCTAGGCAATGCTGCTGTAGCTTTTCTGTTCCCTGTCTCCACTCAGACTTGCTAAAATGCTTTTGTGTGGTATGTAATGCTCTGAGATTGAGCTTCTGCAGGTTTTGCTGCTCATGCCTCCCTCTTCAAATAGGCTTTTACTCTGAAAAGGAGTTATGACACAGAACTCCTTAACGTGATGTCTTTGGAAAAAGGCTGTTTGCTACTCCCAGATCACCTCCCTGCTTTAGCCTGGCTGTGTTGGGTTTTCTCCTAAGATTGCAGTTCAAGTAATGGCAGTTGAAGTACAAATACCCAGTGTGTGTGCAGGAATGCACTGAAGTTCTGTAGTGGCCCAAACGTGCTGTTACCATGCTTGAATTATGATACCTTTCTTTTTTCCGGCTTGTGATTATTTCTTTCTGAGCCGGGATGTGCTCTCTGACTTCAGTGGAAGCTGGAGGTAGAGTTTTGGCATGTGTAAGCCACAGTTCTGTCTGCTGTGAGCAAGGTGCTTGTGGCCACGTGGAACCAAGCAGGGCCTGCTTTAGGCCATGCTGGCCTGTGTACCTTACAGGGGACTCCCCAAATGTGCTGTACTTAGATAAACTCAGAGAGAAGGTGTCCGTGACCACATGTCCTTGTCCAGTCACTCCACATGGCATTTTATTGTATTTGCAGCCTGGTCAATAAACACCACGTGTGTTTGGGGCTCCTTCACGTTAGTCACTAGACAAACATCTACTCAGCAGTAGGCGTGCTCGGAAAAGCAAGCCTACGCTTCAAAAAAATCATTTTTTGTGCATCTGACAGCACTTTTTGTGTATAATAATGGCGTATTCTTTCCCATCCCCTTTCTCTTTTGCTTGATCCCACAGGGAGGTCATAATTCTGTGATTTTCACCAAACTCTGTTGCAATGCAAGTGAGTGTGATGTGATAAATTCAGCATTATGACGTCACTTCGTGATCACCAGCAGAAGATGGGGTATGTGGGAGCAAATCCGTGTGTAAACGCAGATCACTGTGATGAATGGTAGTCATGGGAAAAGGCCAAACAAGTGGAAAAGCCTTTCCTTGAGTGATATATTGGCAGTAAAGGCTTTCTGTGTCTCTGCCATCAAATGTTTCTGGCACTCACTGCTGCTGCAGAAGCTGCCTTGACACTTTCTGTATAAGTGTAATATACACTGTTGTGTTTGCTCACCCGTATATTACTTTTATACGTGGAATCTGATGTTCATCTGTGGAGCTTTAGTGTTATTAAACAAAGTATAAATATATTTAAGAGTCTTGGGTTATTTAGAATGGGGAATTGAGTATATAATGATGTAAGTTCTGAGATACTAGTATGCCTCAGGCATAAGCCCTGAAGAAGTGTTGATACTAATGCTTACCCTTTGTACCCTTGGCTGTCCTTTAAATGCTGTGCAGATACAGTTCAGAATTTAAAAATGCTTTTGCACAATTTCAGATAAATGTAAGGGTTTGTTTCTGTTGCACTGATTAGTTTCTGAATTTACTATAACTAAAATACCGAAGTTACTTCTCAGTGTGGGAGACTAAAAGAAGAAATATTGTTGTGTATATTTCAGTTTTGCCACTTTCTGTTGTTGTTACTCCTGAGTCATTCATGGAGGAACAGGAGAGCTTTCAAAACAGGCAAAATGGTGTTTTTTGTAAAACTGTGGAGTTTGTCAGCTAGACATGGACAAGTAAAGTTGATAATTACCACATTTTCAGCCTGATAAAATGCCGGGTTGATGGTGTTCCATTAGCCATCTTTTCCAGTCCAACAGGCAACACAGAGATCAACCTACAGAGAATAACAGGGGATGGTGCAATAACAGATATTGCTCAGTCATCACTTATCAAAGGTGGAATACAGTGATTGGGGGTGGAATTCTGGTCAGGATCTGGGGGTGGGTGGGTGCAGCAGACAGGAAAACAGGTGAAGAATATTTAAGGTTTCACAACAGACTGAGCACAAGAGTTCATGAATTCCTCACTCCTACTCCAGCGAGAGCCAGTGAGGATATTCTGTGATTTGTGCAGCACTTCCGAAACTTGCTGCCATGGGCAGCATCAGTAAGTTGTCAGTTCTCACTGAGTGAAAAGGGAAGTTCCTGATTAGCAAGTTGGGATGGTGTCTTTGCACAAAAGATTAAAAAGTGAGTGTGCAGAGTAGAAGTGGGTTTGGGGTTTTTGTTCGCTTGTCTGGATTTGGGGTTTTGTTTCAAAATGTTAAGGCAGTAAGTATTACAGATAATATTCTAAGTTTAATTCGCAATAAATGTCTTAAATCTTGAAATTATTTTACCCTGTTGATCTTAAATGTCTGAAAGTCATTGCGTTTCTTTGTTAACAAATTTGTGTTTGTGCTGCTGATGCTTTTATTAAGTTTTAGAGGAGGTTGTCTTCTTATTTTCTTATTAATACTTTCATGGTCTTAAACTGTCAATACTGTAAATACTTACACATGTGAAATATTTGCATAATAGCACTGTGATGTTGGGTTTTCTTTTTAGCCATAAGTGTTTGCAGGACTGGGATGTTGGTGTACTTCCGTCACAAAATATTCTTATTCCCATTGTTGTCTGAATTACTGTGTATTGAAATCAGTTAAAAAAATCCCTATAGCTGAGGGTTATCAAAACTTAAAGTGGTACGTAAGAAGCTCAGAAGAGTTAAAATGTCAGGGCTAACTTTAATACTAGAAGGAAAAAGTTACTAATATAGGTTTCCTCCTGTGTTCTACAGTCTGTCCAGTGAAGATGCTGTGTGAGGCTGCTTTGAGATGCTAACAGGTATCTTGAACTTTTGGTTTTCCAGTGCAGCATCTCTAAGTAATATTTTGCTGTAGGAAAAGACTAAAATCTTGATTTTTCAAAAAAAGCATTTATTCACCTCTCCCCACACCCAAAACAAGACCCCAGCTGGTTTTATTTCCATAATTTCAAAGGTTTTCTTAAGTAGAAATAAATCTAGTTTGTCTTGTATCCTTAAAAAACCCCAAATTATATCATGATCATCTCTTCACAATTAAGTATGCTCTCATTATTGACATGCCCTCATCTCCACTGTCATTTTTATCGCATGTAGAGCTCCAAATTAGAGTGAAATTGGATTTTGACATACTTTAGCCACCTAGTGTACCCAAATGGCTGTGTCTAAACACATTGAGGGAAAACTGCTCCATGAAGAGCAGGGGGAAGGAAATTAATTTGAAATAGTTTTGGACTTCAACTAAAATATCATTATGGACAGAGCCAAAATGTATCAAATAGTCATATATAGTTTAGTTTTGCTTTTGCTCTTAATTAAACAGAAAAATGCCTCTTTTGAAGGGAAAATATAAGATTGGCTTTAGTAGCTAAAACAAATAGTCAGGAGGATGTTTGTGACATTTGTACAGTGTGGCTGCTTTTGATTCTGGAAGCCCTTTCTAAAAATGGAGCTATCACATATATATAAATATGTATATTTGGAGTCACATCCAGCTTCTCCCATCCTGCAAAGAACATTTTTTATTTTTTTTAATCTATAACTGGATCCCAAATCTATTATTTAAATGTGTTTATGGGAAGAAAAAAAAAAAAAAGCCTGAGATCTCATGCCAAATTAATTTCAGATGTTCCTGAATATTTAATGGACTCGGTCTTTGTTGTTAACTTTTAATCGATCCATTTGCAGAGCTGCATTGCAAACCCAGGAACCAGCAGTGGTAATCTGTGACCTGAAAACTGATCACAGAAACGTGATGAAATTTCTCTGGCATTGTGGACCTTCTGTTAATACCCTGATGTGCAGAGCTCAAGGAATCCATCCCTCAGCATCCCTCTCCATCCCGGCGCTGTGACCCCCTAAAGGCAGAGCCACCCTGCAGCCACATTTCCTTCACCATTTGTCAGTGTCACCATTCAGGGCTGGCAGGGTCTGCACACAGTGCCCCAGGGTGTGCTTTCCCCTCTCTGGTAGCCTCAGCCTTGCCTTTCCCCAGAGCTGGGCTCTCCAGAGTCTGGATTCTGCACCACGGCACATTTTATTTTGCTCCCCTGTAAGGCTGTTGGTCCTCTGGCTGGAATTGCAGAGCTGTCTGTCAGGGGTGTGGAGTGAACATTAAATTGCCAGCAGCAGATTTCTGCCCCCCGAATAAACCTCAGATGGTCAAAATGCATCTAGATTTCTAATCCCATTAAACAGCTTCATGACAATCAAAACACACTGGTCTGTCTAAACCTTCTTCTGCTGTCTAGAAACTTAAGTGAAAATTTAGGCATTAAATCTGCATATTCAGTTGCTGTTCTTCTTAACTTTATCTTTAATCCAGATCTTATTACTGCTACTGCAGTTACTCACCCAGTCAAGTAACAGCCCTGAGAAATCTGGAGGTTAGCAGTGCTCTAGCAAGTTGTGAAATGCAAAGAACAATTTGCACAATGCAGTGCTAAAGACGATGTAATAGAGATCATCCTACTTAATAGCCTGTTTAAATCCTTGACAACTTACAATAGTAGATCACTCTCTTCTGAATCTGAAGTTTAACTTCTCCTGCATTGTAATTTTATAGGGAGAAGAAGTGGGTGACAGTTGGCGACACATCCCTAAGGATTTACAAATGGGTACCAGTAACAGAGCCTAAAGTGGATGATGTAAGTATCCTGCAGTATCTTGCTTTTTCCAGATGTAGATGCTCCTGTTTAGGCAAAGTCGAAATAAATATTCTTTGATTTTTCATTGAGCCTTTAAGCTAAGACTGGTGTGGGTCTTGCCAGCTCCAGGGAGATGTTGATCTCTACAGCAAGTGATGTTGGTGGGTGAGTGTGTGACAGTCTCCCTGGAGTCAGCTGGGATCAGTTCTCAGATAACTGTTAAACATGCAGCTGAAACTGAGTTTGAAACCTTGCTCTAACTAACTGGGTGGCAGGGAGGGAAAGTTAAAACAGAGATTGTTTTTCCCCTCTTTCTGGCTGATGATTTAAAGAAAGTAGCTGGTTCAGAACAGGGCAGAGAGCACATTCTGTGTGTGCATCGCTGCTGTTTTGCTCAAAAATAGGTGCAAAACACTGATGTGAGGGTAGGAATATCCTGTGGGACTGGGATCACTTGTATTGAGATGTCCAGCCAAGTAATACAGCAACACACGCTTCTGTTGTCATGTGTGTTTTCTTTTGATAAATGTTCTGTCTTTGCATCGTGTTTATGTTCTTTCTGTGCACTGTTCATGTGGCGTAAAAATAAGTGTAAAAATCAAAGTCCATAGGACTTACAAATTAGTTTTCAAAACGATCATTGCTCTCATCTTATAAATTGTAATATTGTGCTAGAGAGAAAACTAACCCATGATACCACAGTAAATTAATGATACAATAGAAAACATACCCTAATTTTGGTACTCTTTCCTTGGGCTGTCATTGTGCTTTTACTTTATCTGAAATATGAGTGGAAGCCTATCTGGAAGAAAACTTCTACGTTATAAGATGTGTAAAATGGTGGTTTTTCAGACAAGACAGTGTCATGACCTTGTCTTATTCAGACTCCAGATTTAAGACCTATTTTTTTTGTTAGGATTGCTTTAACTGAGTTTGTTTCTTTCTGTGCTTTGGTTGTCCCACAGATTTCAGGGGCTGTCAGAGTTGTGGTAAACCTCGGGGGTTCTTCCAGTGCTTGGGCAGCATCTCTCTGAAGCTACCCCATGGGAATTGGGAAACCTGTCCATTCTTTCTAGTTGTCAAATGTTTGGTCGTGATTTTATTATTTACAGTACACAGTGGGGGAAAATTGTGCTATCCATGTGAGAGGGAGTGCAGGGTTTAGAATATTTAGGCTCATGGTTTCTGGCAGTTGTTTTCCTGCTGTTCAGCTGTGCCTGCAGGATGGGTGCTGTGGGACTTGGAAACAGAATTTCTAAGTGAGCTTCTGCATGAATTTTCAAGGTCACTGCTACCCAAAGTCAGGTTCTCCATTATGAAGAATGGGTTTATATAATGGTCTCTATGTGCAGAGTTTAATTGTGTTTTCTGAGCCCTCATCTTTAGGTTGAGGCTCCAGATTTGCTGAAATTGGGACACTTGTTTAAGACCAGTTATATTGGTGTCCTACAGTCACGTTCTTTTCATTTCAAGTAGAGGCTGTTGTGCAGCTGTAGTTGTTACAGGCTTGATGTTGGCAAGGTTTTTGTCCTATTGCTCTGAAATTCTCACAAATAACACAAGCACATGTATTTTAACAATAAATACCAGGTAGGGATAATTTCAGCTATTAAATTTTGTTGTGGAAATCCTTTTGTATCTGATTTCATCCACTCTGAAGGACCAGACAGTATATTTGCTTTTCACTAGAATAGGAAAGTGGGACCTTCCCTATTTCAAATGGAAGTTGTCTTTGATTTTGGTGAACAGAAATTAAATTGCTTCCCCCCTCATGTGTTGCTCCTAAGACACTTTGACATTTCTCTGCACTACAATTAGCTTGGCTCTTCCTCCTCCTGGTTGTGGAAGGCTGTTCTGGGGCCTCACCACTTTGATGATTAAACCCCTTTAAAAATCACCTGTCAGCTTAAATTGCTCACAGTCATTTTCAGTATTTCTTTTGTGGCAAAAGTGTCCTTTTTGCCTTTAAAAAACAACAAAACCAAACCTGAGAGAGATCATGACCCCTCTGACCTTTCATTTTGTAAAGGTAAGGAAGTCCATGTGCTCTCACTTCTGTTTCAGGCATCAGTGAGTAAAATCTGGCTTCTCTAAAGTAAAAATGCAATTTAGAAATAAGCTTAATAATCTGTTTAAAATAGAGAGAAAAGCCCCTCCAGATATCACTTGTTGAATTTCTTCTGCAGTCTTAGACAATATTTGACTGTGGTTCAGTTCCTTCCCTCGCTGGAGGACGGTTTCTGTCCGAAAGGGTGGGCTGAGAGCATTCTTCCTGGAGTCAGGCTTTTAATTGTCTCCTCAGCAGGCAGGATCTCCAAAAGCAGTGCAGCTGGCTCTTTTTCCTGTGAGACTGATTACGTCACCTCCTAATTGCAAATGCTGCATCCCTTAGCACCCCACGTGATGGATGCCACGGTCCCTTCCTTTGTTTTCATCCCTGTGGGCTGGGAGCAGGTTGGGACCTACAGCTCACGCAGGGCTTGTGCTCTTTGGTTTAGGTCAATCTGATTTTTCTTAAACCATCTTTTAGTTTTAATGTAGAAACAGCATTAGTTGTAGAGAAGGAGGAGGTTTCACTTGAAATTGTGAGCTATTCTTACAGAAGTGCTGAGTGGGGAGGGTTTTACACAGCAATATGGATTTCTCTGCGTGGCCGTACTCTCATTTGTGTGTGGTGCCTTTTGTTTTTCAGAAAAATAAGAATAAGAAAAAGGGCAAAGATGAAAAGTGTGGCTCTGAAGTGACCACTCCAGAGAACAGCTCCTCCCCAGGGATGATGGACATGCATGGTGAGTGGGAGAAGGTCAGACCCAATTCCCCTCTTACACATCTGTGAAAGTGTAAACCAACAATCTCAGATCTCCATCGCTTCGATGTGTGGACTTGAACCAAAGTGAAAACAGCATCAGATATTCACTTGGTACCTTGTACTTCTGTTGATGTACTAACAGTTGTTTAAATGCTATTTATATTTGGGCTGTGAGTGTGAGGGGAAAAAATCATTAGTGGAGCTAAATATGAAAATAAAATTAGAAATATCTATCATTCAAAGCTCTGCACTCAGGTGAAGTAATAACTCTGTTGAGTTTGCTGCTTGAAGAACCAAAAAACCCCCAAAACCTCAGTAGTACCTCCTATAATTTAGGCAGGTTTTGTACTAATTAACTCTAACTGATTAAGGTCAAGAGAATTCTGCAAGAGCCAAGAAAGTGAGCTCTGGTTCTGTGGTGCCTTCCTTCTGCTGCAGCTTGATGAAATTAACTGCTCAAGAAAACATTTTTTGTTTGCCAGTCAGGCACTATGAGGTCAATTTTATTTAATTTTAATTTTTTTTAAATGTGACTTTTAAATGTTAGCCTGGTGGTTATTGCAGAGCAGCTTGCACAGCTCAGCTCTGCTTCAGGTTTTTACCTTCTGGGTGTTTGGATAACAATTATGGCTGAGAACGCAGCACTGTTCGAGCTGATAAGAGAGGATCACATTTTAGTGGGTTGTAAATTTTTAATTTCAGTTTTCTTTGCATTTGTGTTGCCTCATGGTTGCTTTTTGCAGTGCTGACAGCAAGTGTGGTCTTGCAGTTGAAGGAATGAGCAGGGGTTTTGCAGATCTGGATTAGTTTTTCATCTGTTTCAAACCTTTTAACTTTTGCCTTGGTCAGATCGTTTACTTTCTTTAAGTCTTGATTCTCCCATCCGTGAGGTGAATGTACTGCTTGCTTTTTTATCATTTATCAGCTCTGTTTTTTATCATTTATCAGCTCTGTTTTTAACTGTACAATTTTACACTGTACAATTTCATGATAAACTTAATCTGAATTGACTTCAGGCTGCTCTGCAGAGAGGTGGTCCCACCTCTGTTCCTGAAGTCCTTTGGATGTAGTGGTTATACAGATGCAGAGGGAGGTGGATTGACTTGTATTCTAGTAATTTAATTAATAATATTTTGCAGGGTTAGTTTTCTTTAGGGAGAAGGAACTCCTCTCTTGTTTATCCGTGGATGTTAGTCTGGCTTAAAGAAGTTGTACCTGACTGCTATCCATAGAATAATAGCTGAGCTACTTAAACCACTAGCACAGGGAGAGGGCACAGGCAGAATATTTCCTGTTATCTACAGATCTGTGCTGCAGAAAATTACTGTGATCCGAGTCTTTGAGGGCTAGAGAATATTCTGGATAATTGTCCTTATTGGGATTGGATGTTACATTTTACCTTGAAGGGGTTTTGGGTTGGTTTTTTCTGACCTTCAGGACTCAATTCAAAAATATGTGGTCATCTGAACATTGGAGTGATAGGTATTTGTAAATCTGCAGCATGAACTTACTTAGCCCTGTGTTACATGAGACTGGCACTTCAGTTGATCTGGTTTACTCATATTACAGAATTCTGGGTTCTTTTGGATCAGATCTGAGTAAAGCACTCTTTGTTTTAATGTATAAAATTAGTTTGAATTAGATTTTTAGTGACTGCTTGAAAACTCCTTAGGCTGGTGTGGAAAAAAGTTGGATGTGTAGTGTGAGTCTAAATGATTGGACTCGATTCCTAATGAGCTAAATTAAATCATGTGTTACCAGGGAATAATGTGGAAGAATTACAGTGTGCTTTGTATCTTGTCAAATCAAACTTTGTTGGTTTTCCCTCTTCTGTTCCCAGATGACAATAGCAACCAGAGTTCAATAGCTGATGCTTCTCCAATAAAACAGGAGAACAGCAGTAATTCCAGTCCAGCACCAGAGCAGAACTTGGCAACACAAGCAGACGGCACTGAAGTCAAGTCTGACGAAACTCAGGCAGAGGCAAAGGAGCAGCCTGGTTCAGAAGGTGAGCTGGGAGGGCCATTTGAAAGCCAAACAAAAAAAGTTATCCTTTAGTGCGTTATTTATTTGTTTATCCACTTTACGAACTGGAAAATAACAATTTGAAGGAAAAGGTTTCTGAATTCTAGGCATTTATGTGAAAATGGGCCACAATTTCTCTGACCTACTGGTGATCTTTCATACAACTGGAAAGGTCACACTGACATTCGGGGTCTTTTCAGAGAGAAACAAACAAAATACAGGTTTATTGTTGTCAAATCTCAGTCTTGAAAGAAGAAATAGTTTAAAATCATCTTTGAAATGGCTGCTACGATGTAATCACACAAATCCTGGAAGGTATTATTTTGTGTAGATCTCTGGATGTTTGCTCTCTAGTGTGACTGTAAAATAGAGGTGAGCAACTTTGAAATGACTTCTTTAATTGTGTAAACTATAATGCAAGCTTTCTTTTCTCTTAACCCTGCTAGCTGCTTATTCAAAAGTTAGCTCTGAGTTCTGTCCTAATTTTCTAAAAGCATTACAAGATTCTATTTCATTGTGCACAGATTAAAAATATATGTGGGTTAAGAGATTATTCTGAACCTCACTCTTTAAATGGTATTTCGGTAATTGAAACATGCTCTGCATTTATATTCTTGGAAAGATAACTTTCTTTGTCCTATTGTAACAGATAAAAGATGTCCTTAACACCATGCTAAAGATTTTGTTGCGAAATTCTTCCCATACCAAAGCAATTAAATTACGCCCTCCCGATTTAGTTCTTCACTCAGTAAATCCACTGACCAATTTAAATTTAGAACTTTTATCTTGGTAATGCCAGAGTGGTTAAATATGTTAAGTGTTGTCATTGTTAACTGGAGTTAAAATTTGAAAACAGAACCATCACTGAATTGGAATAAATCAGAACATCATTTCCTTCAAAGAAAATCTCCACTTGCATATTTGGCCACAGTAAACAGTCAGGATTTACTCCTAGGCCTAATATTGTCTGAACCTGCTTATGTGAAGCTGTTACATAGCAAACATGTTCCCCTGGCTAAATTTAGGTTCAGGGAAAATCATACCAAGTCCTCTGGATTAGTTCCAGAGCCAGTCACTGTAAAATGAAAGGGAGACATAATGGCAAAAAATACCTGTTATTGATGTGGGGGGTTTTCAGTTGGTTAAATGCCGTGTTGAACAATTTATTGAACATTTATCTACCTTGTTGTGATCAGTCAGAGCCCTGCAATTGGGACATTATTCAGCTGGACAGGGTTAATGACCTTGCATGTCTATCTCATGTTACTCCTCTGAAATCAGGGCGGTTCCTGTGGGCCAGTTTGGGTGGTCAGATGTGCTTAATGAGGAATTCTGAAATAAAACAGGTGGGTTTAAAGCATTCCTGTGTGAACAAGTCCTTGCAGGCATTGGAATAGCTTGAGGCTTGGTGGTTTAAGGTATGGATCCCCTTGCCCAAAGGTCAGCAGCAGGCTGAGTGTTCCATCAGGAGCAGCTGGAAGAGAACAGCAGTGATGAGCTGGGGCTGGCTTTGTCACAGGGTGATGGGCACATGGCCGAGTGCTCCTGCTGTCAGTGGGTGCTGAGACATACGCAGCAAAAATCGAAACTCAGATTTCTTTGGACCCTTGGGACTTATTTCTTTATCAGCATGAAGATGCTTTTCTGGTGAGACATGGACAGGAAGAGGATTCTGCCCGAGTTTGCTGAATGTGATCTTTGAGATGCTCATGATGGGCGTCACTTTGTCGTGAATTGAGAAATGCTTGTGATGCTTTTTATACAGTACACCACAAAAATATTCATTACTCACTGGTTATGGCATCTTCATTAACCAAAGCTGCCCAACAATTTTTTTTCATTTTGCATTTCTTTTCATCTGGAATAAATTCATATGTTCTTTGGGTCAGGGATCTAGGAATACATTTTACATGCCCCTGTCCCCTGTTTAAGTAAATGGGTGCTTTAACCTTGAGTCTTTTGTAAGTCTTGTTTTGAGAGAGAAGGGTTTAAAAAAACAACCAACCACCCAATCAAAAAAAAAAAACCCCCAGTGAAAGCTGGAAGCAAGTAACAGCCATAATAGGCTGGAGGACTTCTTCACACCTGTGCACCAGAAGTAAAAATTTAGTGGTTAAGCTAGTTAGCCAAATTCCTAAATTCTATCTCAAATATAGCATCAAGCAGAAAAATCGATTTTAAATATATGGCTGAATTTTGATTCAGGTAACTTTATTCTCTCTGCTTAGCCACAGGTTTTTAGATCCATTAGTTGTTACGATTCAGCCCTTTCTGGTTTGAAGGAATTCCCTTGCAGCCCAGACTTGTTTGCTGAGGGCTCAGACATCCTGTGCGAGGCTGTGCAGGAGCTTGGCTCCCTCTAGGGTCTGATCCCAGGGTCTGTGCTCTGGCAGCAGGAAGGAAAAGCTCTGGCAGCAGCCAGGTCGTGCTCCTGGAGTTGGAGCTTAATTCATCTTACTCGTACACTTGTTATATGTGTTTTCATTAATGGTTATAGTGTGGGTGAAATGGATGTGCTGGGGGTGTTGCTGATGGGAAGACATCTTGGAAAGCTCCTGCTGAAAGCTTTCATTTGTTTGTTTAAAATTATTTCTTGACATTTCAGATACCTCTGATGAACAGAATTCACAGTCTTCAATGGAAAATTCCATGAATAGTTCAGAGAAAGCAGAAATTCAGTCCTCTGGAGAAAATGATTTAATTACAGAGGCATCTAAAAACTCTCAGGTAACTTCAAGTGCAATAGTCTGGTTACATGGATCTTGAAAAAGTTTGTTTTTACTTAAAAGCAAATATAAGGAGGACGGTTGTGTATTTCCATTAATTTCCAAAGTGAGGACAATAAAGCAGCTGTAGAGCATGGAAAGTGCTGTACCTGATTTTGTGGTCCAGGTGACTGGCTGCTTGAATCTCACAGAATTGGAACAGTAAAAGCAGATTAGGCTGACTGATTTCTTGGTTTCTTAAACCAGACCATGTTTTTAAGGGACTATTAACATTTTACATTAATAAATTGCTTGGAACAAACCTACTGGACCCTTTGAGGACCATTCAGAAGTAAAACACCTTCTATAAAGGTAAATGCTTATGGCATTTAGGAGAGCTAATTTGTGGATGTTAGGGTGTTTACTCAGTGAAACACTGAAAAATTCTGGGTGGGTGGGAGGGAGAAATTATCCTTGGAGTTGTGCCCTTCTCAGGGCAGGGCAAGTCCAGATCCTCAGGCAGAGCACTGCTCCCCCTGGTTTTCCTGTGGGTCCTCAGTTTCAGTGCACCCTCCATCGAGGCTGTTCCTTGGAATATTCACTGTGGGTTTTAGCCTGGAAATAGAATTTTGCCCATTGTAGATGACAACAAGTGCACAGATGTTGAGGTAAGATGTAAGTAGAGGAGTGATTTCAGGCAGCCCTGGGACATGTTCTGGCATCCAGGGATGCTTTGTCTGGGACACGTCGCACGCTGGGGAATTTGTTGGTGCTGTTTGTTTGATGTTTATGGTGCCTGAACTTCAGTGCAATGATAACGTGGCTGTTTTTCTTTTCCCCCTCATTAAGGACTCTGAAGGAGTGCCACCTTCTAAAAAGATGAAAGTAGAGGCTTCCCAACAAAATGTTGAAGAGATTTAGACTATAGATTTTTCTGGTCAGTTTTTATGTAAGGTACATCAGTGGGCTTAATTATAGAACAACCTTACTTAAGCATCTTCTCTTGGATGAGGACAGAACTCCTAACTTTTCAAGTTACCAAGCAAAAATCCAAGAAAGCCTAACAAAGGTTTAACTTCTCAGACACTGAAAACTTTTTCCTGTGAAACAAACATTGAGAACTTTTAAGTTACTGTCTCTGAAATGGTTGGAGTAAACAACTCAGGAGGGGTCTACGCACTGTTTCTAAAGTCAAAATTACAATTATGTTGCTGCTGTATTTTTTTTTTTCATTTCTCTATTTAACATTGTAAGATATTTAAGGATGGTACAGGTCAGGTATTAGCTTTCATGTGAAGTTCATTGTTCTGGCGTGATGTCTGCTTTTGTTTTGTGCCTTGTGTTCTGAAAACAGTGCTAACTTTTAAAAGTTGTTTTGCAACTGTCTCCTTTGCAAAGTGGCCTATGTTTGCATAATGCCATGTAGTAAGGCTTTTTTTTTTTTCTTTTTTGTTTGGGGTTTTTGTTTCGTTTTTAAGTTTTAAATCCCTGGTGCTTAAATTTTTTAACAACTACAAATCAGGAAGCCATTTTCACTCTTGGAGTCCAAGGAGAAAAAGGAGCTTGATATTTTATTTTAGCAGCTATAGTGGAGATCTTTTATTGAATGCATGGCATTCGCAACTGTAAATTTGGTCTTCTAAATACTTAACTTCATCAGAAGTTAACATGATCTGTTTACCATTTATAGTCCAGATCTGAATAGATACTATAACACAGGCACTTAAAATACTTACGTATTAGGTCCAGATCTCTGTACTGGGTACAAGTTGCTTTACAGAAAAGTTCCACTATGTACATAAATAGGATCAAAGGGATTGATGCACAGTGAGTTTATTTTCAATTGGTCTTTTTTGATATCATGTTTTCACTGAACTGGATTTCATTGTACTGTTTCATTATGAGATGTTTACTTCTGTGTTCCAGGAAAATACTGTATGGGAGGGGGGGGTTTCCTTATTCTCTTTCAGCAAGTCTTGTAAATAAGCCTTGTTGTTTCCATAGCCCAGTTCCTAACACCAGTTAGGAATGTTCCTTCTCTTCCAATTAACGTTGAAGTGTGCTTATGCTAACTAAACTAATGGAAAGGCACAAGGTTAGGTGCAGCTCCCCTCAAATTCCTGGCAAGCAGAAGTGTGGAACCATCTGCATCAGGTCACGAGGGTCTGGTCTTCCAGTGGGGCTTTGTACTTCCAGGGAATAAACACCCGGTGTCGGTGGAACCGCTGATCTCCCGCTTCCATGCACACACATCCATCCACGTGCACATCCGTGCTGCTGGATCGGGCCCTTGCTCTGTCTTCTCCTGCTGTGGGAGATGGAACTTGGAATTTAAAATACGATCTCACAGCTCTGGAAATGGTTGCGTGTAGTTTGTAAGCTGAAAAACTGTAAATACTTTTTTAGACGAAAAAAAAAAAGGAGTTGCTTCCAGTTGATAACGTTTTTTCATAAATTAGGTCTTCGTGAAGCTTATTTAGGTCTGAATTCTCCAATAGTGAAAATGGCTTGCACTTAGACTACTGCATTACGTTTGCAATTACCACTTTATTAGGAAAAATAATGAGGAATTGGGGGGAGGGAAAAGGGGAGGGAGGAGTGGGGAGCCAATACTGACCTTCCGTAAGATGTTTGTAGGATTGAACCCCAAGTAACCTATGACACTCACCTTTTCCTTTATGTTGAAATAAAACATTTTGGATTTTAACTGAATAAAATTTGATTGCAAATCATTCACGAAAACAGCGTGCTCCCTAATAAGATTTTGGGATTTCTGGTCTGATCATGAAGTCCATTAACATTCTGAAAATAAGGAAATGAGGAGCCAAAAACTGAATTTGCACAATATATGCAATGAAACGGTAGAATTCTCTCTTGAATTGTGTGTATGCCTAAAATGTGGATAACTGGTCCATGATGATTGATTTGTATGTATATTACATTCAGATTTAAGTGATATTTTGTGAGAAGTTCTATTGATATATTAAATGGGCAAATCTAGAAAGATTCAAACTTTTAAATATTTTTGATTTACTAACTTTTCGTTATTCTTAATGCTAAAACAAAACAAATTGATGCCACCTTTGACAAGTAGTCGTGTTTACTAATCCCTCTCTTCAGGTGCATCGCAGCAAGCTTATAATTTTCATTTTGTAGACGTTTCCAAGGGAGTAAATAGACTTTTCATTTAGGAACTAATTCCTGTACTTTAGGAAGAAATAAAGTATATAAATAGCACTAAAAATACCTCAAACTTTTCATTAGATAGAAGCATTTATTGGCATTATTGACATCAACAGGTTTAATTACAAACTTCCTTTTCTCTCCTGTGGCTTCTGCTCGGAACTGTTCATTGTTCTGTGGCTGACGAGACAAGGCATCATAACCATCTTCCTAGAGGCTTTATTTCTGAGGTAGAAATCCTTTATTTACAGCTTCTACAGAATGCATTCAGATCTTTTATTTTAATCAGAGATTCTAGTGACAACAGACAACTGAACAAGCAGATAGATTTGGGTTCCTTAGACCTGTTATTGTCAGTCTCTGAGGGAAGAGACTTTGACATTATCTGGTATGAAGAAATCCAAAATAGCGTATAAGACTGTTATTAGTCTTTTTTTGAAGTGCCTGATAACATTTATGGGCCAACGGATGTGATTGAACACATTTTAATGCCAGAAAGTACAGATGGGACCAAACCAGAACATGGAATTCAAATCCACCTGAGGTTTGAAACCAGATTTAAATCCAGCTTTTTTTGGTTTGGACCTATCTCTACCCAAAACTTGTTTTATGAACTCACTGTAAAAGGGTTTATTGAAAGCATTGAGAGGTGGAGCAGGAGGAGAGATGTAATTTTTTTCAAGATGACTGAAAGTTCTCATACAGCTGATGTTTTAGAAATAGTGCAAATATCAAGAAGTGCTTCCTTGCTACAATGCTGAATGTTGGAGCTTCAGTTACAAATAAATAAATAAAAAAAAAAGTGAAAAAAAAATTTAAAAGAAACTAGAAGCAAGCAAGTAATTTAGCTGAGTTTGTGGAACACGTGGGAAGGCCTTCCGGATAATCGATTTACTCAGCCAAACATTTTATAGCAGAACTATTCCTTGGAATTTTTATGCTTGGGAAAGTAGTTGTTAAACATTCCAAAAAGTGCTGGCACTTACAAAACAACAACAACAAAAAAATCAACAAGGCAGTATAAAATATTGGTTTTGGGTGGCTATCTTCATACATAAACATTGTCATGTTTTGGAATGTTCTTTATATCTAAGGGCCTGTTAGAAGGTGTAAAGAATTTTGTTTTCTTCAATACCTAATCGTTTTCCATCTTATGATTTGTGTGTGTGTGTGTTGTACAGCAGTATAATTTTTCACTTATTTATTCCATCGGTAGTTATGGTTTGTACAATGTACAATGGTTTCATTTCAAAATAAAATAAAAAATCACAACATGAATGCTGTGTGAATAATTTTTATCAAGAAACTTAATCTCAGTTTGGTTTTTTTTTTTAAATTTGCAATAAATTCCTGTTTTTACAAATGGTGTTTTTAAATGTGCGTTCTCTGGTGTTGTCTCGTTTGGTGACGTGTAAAATCATCCACCTTTGAGCAGTCCAAAGGTGTCTTGATAATTGCGTGGTGAGGCAGGGGCAGGTGCTGGTTGTAACAACAACAGACAGATATGGCCAATGTAATTACAGCAATCTGCAGAGTAATTTGGTAATTTAAGATCGTTCAAGTACCAAACTCCTCGTCTGGTGCTCGGTTAATGTGTTGTGGGAACTTAAACTGGAAGGGGGAAGGAAGGCAGAGAGTGGAAACGTGCTTCAGTTTGGAAAAGAGCTCGAGTCCGATGCTTGCAAGGGTAAAACTCCTGAAGAGTTTTGGAAAGATTCTTTACATTCGAGATGGATATAAAGTGTCCAGCTTATTTTTAGGCTTCGGTGTGCTCTGTCCCAAGGTGGCCCGCAGTTCCACAGGCAGCTGGACTGCTCTGCTGGCTCTGGCTCCCAGCGGGGCGAGCCCCAGCCCGCTCCCACCCTGGCTCTTGCCTCCCTCGAGTTTACCGGGCTGCTCGTAACATCCTCCCCAACCCCTTACAGTCACTAACCTGGGAAGGAAACTATGTTTTAGTCCGGTTTTCTTCCTTCTCCAGATTAGTGAATAAAACCAGGAGGCGCGTATCAAGGAGTTGTTCCATACGGGGTGGAACTGGAGAGAGAGGAAAGGACAGGTGGAAGCAAGGCTGTAACTCAAGATGGGTCCCAGAAGGAAAGGCCTCTGAACAGGTAAGGCTTGTGCCAGGGAGAGAGCAGCAGCAGCAGCCTGGAGCAGGGCATGGCTGGAGCTTGTCCCTGTGCTTTCCTGGGAGCAGGACGGGCACAGAGCCCCGGCAGACTCCTGCACTCAGCCCCGGCCCAGGCTGTAAGATTCCTTGAGCTCTCCCTCATCGATATGGGAATGCTTATCTTCCTGTCTGTGGATTCGGGAGGATAATCTCACCACTAAGTGGTGTGGAATACACTGTGGGCATTAAACAGCTTGGATGTCTCTGTTCACGGTGTGTATTGCAGTCGAATTCCTCCTCCTGTGCTAAAAGCCTATTTCAAGGAATTGATGTTGTTCCTTGAAGAACAGCATCAGAAGCTGGTGGCCTGTGTTTCACCCTGCACAGTGGATTGATGAAAAACAGTAAGAAAAGACATACTCAAAAGATGCTGTGGCCTCTCAGTGTTTCCCTGTGCTTCCTGGAATTCCTTGCTGTGGAGCAGGGGAGGATCACTGGCAGTCTTGAACTGTTACTGATCACCTAAATGCTCATCTTAAAAAGGCAAGAGGTCTGTCTCCAAAATAAGTGGATTTATTTTAGGAGATGCCCCTTTCCTTGCATCTGGCAGAGGAGAAAACCCTGAACTTTTATTGAGTTTGTAGTTGTAGCTTAAGGCTGCTGCTCTTTCTTTAAATGATGGTGTACTCCTAACTCTTCCTAGGAAATTGCACTGCTACCTAATGATTTTATTTTAACCCTCTTTTTTTATTTTAAGTTACTCCTCTTTTCCTGCAGGAGGAAACACTAGCTTCCTTAGAATTTAGTGAGGTCAGTGTACAGGCACAGTGCTGCTACTGATGTGATTTTTTTAGCTCAGGTTTAGTTCTTAACAAACTACAATGGAAGACTTTTAATAGGTGTTGTTAAACTGAATGTTGTTTTGAAATGTTTTAATTTTTTCCGTACTTAAACTATTCTCAGAATGCCTTGCTGGGAGGCAGGACTTTTTTTTTTTTTTTTTTAAGCAAATGTTAATGTAGCAATAACCAGCTTTGAAGCTAAGTATGACTGGCCCTTCAGAATCTGAGTCATGAATGATGCTGACTGAGAGCTGAATGCTAGTTTTGGTTCTTAACAATCTGAGACAGCTTTCACATGATGTGATCATTCCTTTGTTACTTTCACGTGTGGGGAAGTGTTTGACCTACCACTCCTCCCCCAAACACGGGGATCAGCCTTGATTCCATGCTAATGGGGAATGTCAGATCATTGCATGGGCGTAATTGGGATGTTGCAGGGATGCCTCTTCTCTCCTCGCCCAAGACTTGCTCCCAATCTCTTAAGTCTCCCTTGATCTTATTTCTGGTTTAACACACCAGAAAAAGTAGAATGTGGCTATTTAATGGTTGGAAGCTTTTTCCCTCCTGAGGGTGGCTATATAGAACAGCTTGTTTTATTCATTTTAAGTGTGAGGTCCTAGGACTGAAATAATACCTGCAATTTAGTATAAATGCTTTGGAATGTGTGTCCTGGGATCCGACTGCTCCCCTGGTCATGGAGGTTTGCACTGCAGGGCAAGTTTGAGATCTTTTCATACACATACATACGTGTATGGGGTTTTGTGATGTAGGATGATGCTCTCTCCCCACACCGGCCTTATTGCCATGCTTTTATGATGACCTACAGGATCTATTGCTTCCTTTATGCTTTTGAGAAGGATGAAATCTGATTTTTACTTCCCCTGGAACAACCGTGGTTCCTTTTCATGTGCCACCGAGCAGGTACTGGGTTAGGTGTGAGCCACCAGCCTGGCAGCAGAAACTCCATGTCCTGACCTCTCTGTGACTCTGCAGGTCTCCAACTTCTCCGGCTGCCCTGGCTTCTGGAAAATAATAAGCAATTTAGTGCATTAAGACAGTTTAAGTATTCCTAGCGCAATTGCTCTCTCAACATTCTTCTGCCAGTTCTGGGCTATCCTCTACATCTCGTGCTCCTCACAGTCCCTTAACTTTAGGAATGTTTTCCGTAATCGTTAGGGCTGGAAGGGACCTCTGGAGATCGCTCAGTCCAACCCTCCTGCCCAGGCAGGGTCACCTGGAGCAGGTGACACAGGAATGCATCCAGGTGTGTTTGGAATGCCTCCAGAGAGGGAGAATCCACGGCCTCCCTGGGCAGTTCCAGTGCTCTGCCACCCTCAGCGTAAAGCAATTCTTCCTCGTGTTGAGGTGAAACTTTTTGTGGTTTAGTTTGGTTTAAAAAAACCAAAAAACCAAAAAACCAAAAAATCTGGCCTCGCTGGATGGGAGTCCCCGCCGGATCATTTAAACCAGCCATCCTCAGAAGGAGCGGGGACACTGCTGGCACAGGGCAGCAGCAGCAGCGCCTTCCCCTTATTTTTCCAGCGATGCTGGCTGCACCCCGGGCCGTGCCGCGCTCCCCCATCCCGGCGGGGGCAGGGCGGCGGCGGGGCCGCTCCGTCGCCTTTAAGCGCGGCGGGGGCCGGCGCGGGGCGGAGCGGGGCGGTGGCGGCGCAGAGCGGNNCGAGTCCCGGCCCGGGGACAGCCCCGGCCGGGCTGGGCGGGGGGACCGCGCCGGGGCCCGGGGCCGTGTGAGGGGCGCCGAGCGGGGACCCTCGGCCCGACCCGACCCGCACGCGGGGGTTCGGTGCCGCTTTTGTTTCCAGAGAACCTGGGGATCCCGGCGGGCGCTTCCCCGCAGGCCTGAGGCCCGTGGCTGGGGGCGAGCGGGGGGCTGCGGCTGCTCCCCCGGCCGTGAGGGCTGAGGGCTGGGGTCCCGCTCGCCCCGCCGGCTGCTGGTGCCGCTGGAAGCCCTCAGCATCCCGCGGCCGGGCTGGGAGCGAGTGCAAGCCTCTAGTGCTAAACAGCAGCCCTTAAAGGGCAGAGTGCCCCGCTCGATGTGAAACCCGGCCAATTTTCCTTTTTCCCCTCCCCAAATTTTATTTTTATAACAAAGTCAAGCGAGCGGGCTCTGTCGCTGTTTCCTTTGTTCCTGTGGTGGCTGCAGCTGGCAGCAGCACTTCCTGGGTTTATCTGCACCTTTTGCTCAGACTTCAGTTGTGCTTTTCATCTCTTCAATAAGGCGTTATATTCCCCTTTACCCCCTTTGTCTGTCATCCAAAATGGAGGCAGAGCTGTGGAATAGAAGTGTTTTGGAAAGATGTGTGTCTGCTCGAGTCTTTTGTTCCCTGTGATATAGCAGAAACCGGATCCAATCTGATGTTCTGTGCTGAGCGTATTTTGGAAGTTGATTAAAAGGGCTGATGGAAAACACCTCTTGGCATATCAAGGGAAATATTTATTTTCATCTATAGGAACCACGTTAGCTTGCTAAAAGAAAATTAACTTTGCCTGCCCCAAATTCCTCTATTTGAGTATTGCTCAGTGAAGAGGAAACAATAGAACTATCTGTTCTGTACAGCAGCAATAAGATGTAATGTAAGTTAATCTTAAAATTTTGATAATATTGGACAAGCATGTTGTTAGTTATTGGCAAGAGACTGAACCTCAGAGAAGGTGTGTGCAACAGTGGACATAAGTACATAGCAGTTACAAAAGAGATAAAAATGTAAGCCTGAACTATAAATTAATCCATCTGCCTTTATTGTACAAGCTGGGAGGAACTTGCAGAGGAACCACAGGGACTATGAAGGGCAGAATTGGACTGCTCATGTGCATCTGCTCCTCGGCCTCTATCACCTTTGTTTTATTTTGTGCTTCCACTAGCGTGTCCTTGGGATTTTGAAACTGAGGTTCACATCTACTGCAAAGGAATAATTGTTACAATAATTGACAATACTGAACTCTGATGTCAGTGAATAAATTGAGCACCAAATTTATTTCAGAAGAAATAATTTTATCCTGCTTGCTGGTGGTGGCGTGAGGCAAGGTGCAGAAAATATCTTCTTAGAGGCTGCCAAAAAAAAGCACATTCTTCATGCTTCTGTCCTTGGGTACCTTAGGGTTTGCTGAGTTGCAGCCCCGAAGCATCCTGCCCAGATTCAGCCTGCTTGTTCAGCAGCTTTGGGATACAATTTTTAAATCTGCCAAACAAACCAACTGTAAACTTGGGTCTGAGAAGGATTAAGGCAGTTCTGGAAAGTCTGATTTGAGGTGATGAACGTGGCTATGAAATGGGAAATAATGTCTTTTTAACAAATGATTGAGCCTGTAGGTTGTAGCTCTCTCTGTCCACATCCTCCTCAGGTTGGATTTGGTCTTGGTTGGTTTATGGGGATGTTTTCATGGCTGTTGCCTCAGCTGTACCTTTCTCATTATTGTCCGTCAGATTCAGCACTGACAAAACACACAGATTCTATGTTAATGTTTTCTGTGCTGCCTTTGCTGCGTAGAAACTCTCTCTAGAAAAGGACCGGGGGTGTGGAAACCAACATCAAAAACTGTACCACAGGAAGGTGAAGACGTGTGGATTTTGCTTTGTGGGGTCACGAGCTGCCTGCAGAGCTGGGCGATGCAGCCGTGTTAAACACAAACCCAAGGAAGCTGCTGTAACGGAGCTCTCTGTGTGATATTTATTTACACATGACACTCATTGCTGGTATTTCGGTGTTTAAAGCTTTAAAGAGAAGCAGTAAAACGTGTGGTATCCATTAGCTTTGCCGATGGACTAGAAAGCAAAGTTTTTCTAGATTACCTCAGTCATTACCTGGGTCATTACCTCGGATGGTTTGTTTGGAAATGACCAAATGTATGCTGGGTCACGGATTCTGGTGTAATCTGGGCTCTTCTAATTGTGCTGCAATTTTTTTTTTGAGTTTGGCTTTGTGCTGTTAACGGTCAAACTTTTTATGATAAAAAAGGTATTTCTGAGCACCAGGGAAGCGATTCCCTCATGCCTTTGAGCAGTACAAACCAGCGTGATTCTAATTTTCATCACAGCTGTTTCAGTCGCATATCCAGTTGCACAGCTTGAAAAGTCTCATTTCAGATAAGCCATTCCAGAGGGGGAACTATGCCTATAGCATACTCCCCTGTACAGTGAGCAGATGAAAACAATTTTTTAAATTAATAAGTAACTTATAAACGCTGGGGTTTACAACAGGTGTCACACGGGCTGTACTTTATCCAAGTGTCACCTGTTTTTCGGATGAGATTGGTTATGGGAGCTGTACCACACTGACAGAGGTAAAAGAACATTGGTTTTCCCCTTTTAGCCCCTTCATCTCAGCTCTTTAAACCAATGTGACCTTGCAGACCTTGACGTGTAGGTAGCTAGAATTGACCTGTTGCAGGCAGGCCACTTTAAAGGCAAAAAGATCTTAAAAAATGTGCTTCTCAAAATGAGAAAGACCTTTGACACTGCTCATTCTAATGAGGAGCTGCTCCTGGTTACATGACCTACAATATGCAGAGTGAAGTAAAATGTTATGTCATCTTGATATTTAATTTAGTAAAGCCCTCTAATAACTTTACCATTATCCAAATAATTACATTACCCAGAAATAACTTCGCGAAGCTGAAGTGTATTCAGAAATGTTCCAACAACAGCATATCATGAAGGCTTTTTTCCCCTGAGAGTGGGACAGAAGAATTTTTTCTCCTTGTTTTGGAGACTCCTTGTCTCCAGCAGAAGAATCATGTAGAGCTCCATGTAGAGTGCAGGCTGAAGACTTCTGTGAGGTGAAAACTTGTGCTTTACAAAAGGGCACTGTTAAACCATTTATTGTCCTGACAGTCTGGAATATGGGACGCTGGACTTCCCTGTGGAAAGCTCTGCTTTGGGAAGAATGATGCATCGTTTAAGGTTCAAAACCAGAAACAGGAACTTTTCTGAACTGCATCTGGAGCTCTGAGAAATGGATGTTGGGAATCAGTGACCTTGTGCTAGTTTATCTCTAGGCTAGAGAGGTAAATCCTGCTAAAATGACTAATGTAATTATTGCAGGGAGTAGGAAATACAGTGTATTACTCCTGGAAAAAGTAGATTAAAAATGATTTTTTATTTTCTCTGGGTTTAAAATGGATAAGTGACAGTGCCGATTTCAGTTGTACTCAGCCAGTGTGTTGTTTACACGCCCTGTGAAGAAATAAGAGGTTGATGAGGCTCTGAGGCCATGTAAATAATTAATTTTATATATGAAGGTTCCCCTTCTTGTGCAGTGCTGGGGAAACAATCCTGCAGTGGAGAGAACGGGCTCCTCAGATGTATGTGGTCATGTACATTCTGTAAACAAAGCACAAGCTTTATTGTAGGAATTATTAATGATGCTACTCTCACTGGGTGGTGTTTTTTTTAATGTGTTATTATGTCAGTCATTGCTTATCTTAGCATAGGGCATGGAATGAAGATGACTTTGTGGGCTCATTTATTCTTAAGTAGCCTCAGAGTTCTCTCACCTCTTAATAAGAGCTTAAGGGAACACGCCAGGTGTTGTACTTGAGGTAAGAGTGTTAACGTTGGCATGAGATCCTTGTCCAAAACCCTCTGGATCCTGCTTGCTAAACCCGCACGGAGCAGGAGCGTGGGGTCTGGGAACTGGGACAAAAGCTGCCTTGTGAACAGCTTGCCAGGGCATTTCTAGATTTCATCTCTCCTCTTTAGCAATATGACTCCTTCACTTCATGTAGATGTAAGCCAAAAATATTCCCTTCCACAGTGGACTGACGTTAGGGGTCAGCTTGTTTCCAGAGCACCTTTGCCACACATTCTTTGTTAGTGCAGCACGTGTTTGGGGAAGTTCTCAGCAGTGCTGATAGCACCTGGAGATTAAAAACTTCCAGAATTTAGTTACATATTTCACATGCTGCTTGTAGAAGCTACTCTGATAGAAACACCTATATTCACCCTCGGAATTAAGCCAAACCTGAGCAGAGTTGCTGTTACAAGCCTTTTTAAACCATGGTAAGGGTCCCTCCAAAGCAAGGATGCTGTATTTAGGGTGCAGTATGAATCAGGACATTGGTACTGAGCCTCTTACCCTGCTTATGTCAAATGCTTGATATAGTCACAAGCTTTTAAGCTCTGTGTAAGATGCACTTTGAAATTCCACCTTGACAACCTTGGGCCTCAGGATGGTTTGCAGAAAAGCTGCTGAGCTGTTCTTGTCTCGGAGAGGCATTTCTTTGCCAAAGGAAACATTTAGTAGTGGTAGTGTGAGAAGGCCTTGGTTCACATTAAAGTTTTGGTGTCTTCAGGGCTGCAAACGACTACAGGGCTACAAATGACTACAGGAAGAACAGTCAAATTCTGTAGACAGAGGTTTAGATACAGGGATAATTTTGTTTGTTTTGCTCCTGGCTATTTTGGTGTCTCTGCAGGCTGGTTTCTGTGGACCTGGTTGTGTAGGGTGTTACTACAGAGGTGTGGGGCACAGTAGTCACATTTTTCATTAAAAAAGCACATTGTTATCATCGTTTGATCTACCATTTAATCTACATGTTTTGTTTTAGTTCTCATCTTGTGTTTTTATTCAGTAAACAGATGTTATTTTCTGGCTTAAATACAACATGGATTTTGTAACATCATTTTTGATGGATTGCTGAAATAGGGAAGAGGGAGCTAGTTTGTCCTCAGACTTCCAGTTCTCAAGAACTTTTGCATGATCTGAAAAAAATTCGGCTGAACTTTGAGATTTGGCATTATTTTTAGTGAAGATTTTGTGCTGCGTGATTATGATGTGCTTTGAATGGCAAATTAATACCTTGATTTCCAGTTCTCCCCCCCTTACCCATTTTTTATTTCTTTCTGCTGAGTGGCAAGAGGAATCAAAGCCAAGAAACCCAAAAATTCAGGTCTTGGCTTTAGTCATGTTTTTCCACACACCCCTTTAGTAGGTCACTGAACCACTCTTGTTTGTTACTTTCCCATGTGGGGGAAAAAAATTTCCATTCTTTCGGAAAGCAGAGTTGATCTTCAGTCACTTGAGCAGCTGCTTATCTCACTGTGTGTCCTTAAGCTATGATTAGTCTTAATCAAACAAAAGGGTATCTAGTGATGCTGCAAGCTGGGAAGAGGTGGGGAGGAATAAAGGGAGCTTTGTAGCTATTTCGAGCTGAAGGCTGGGCATTTCTGGGATGTCAGAGGCATTTTGACAGGCTTGGAGTAGAGAGTGAGCTCTTTAAGTTGCTATGGGTGGGTGGAATTTTTCCCCTAATAACAGCACTCAGAGATCTGTTGTAAAGCAGGAAGAGTTGAAAGGGCAAGGAATGAGGCTGGAAGCTCACTGAGATGTGGAGTGAAATTAAGAGGATCTTTGAGGAATGCATTGAGTGAATTAGAAGGGCCAAGATAAAGCCACACGATGAGCTGGATTGGTGTTGACAGAGGCCACGGGGATGGAAACAGGAAAGAAAAAATGAGATACTGCAAAGTTCAAGTCAAACAAAGGATGTCTCAGCTGACTGGGTGGGTTTGAGCCTGGGGTACAAACTCACTGAACCCGTGTGAGTGAGGAAACATCCAGCAGCAGGGGTGGATGGAATGACAGCAAGGAAAGGGAAGTCTCTAATGGTGATGGGGGCTCTGGAGAAGAAAAGAGGTTGGAATTGTACTTAGATGAGATCTGAATAAAGGGACAGAGGTAAATCATCACGATGGGTTGGGGAGAAAAGAGGATGTTGGTGTAATGCTGTTTCAGGCAGGAGAAACAGGAATAAAAGGGAAGAATATATGGAAAGTGAGGTTAGATGATGGAAGGTGTGGCTGGAGTCGGCAAAGTCCGGTGTTTATTCTCCCTGCTTTGATCTGTGATGGGAGAGTTAGGAAGCACTTGATGAGGGTGTGCCTGATAAAGGAGAGAAAGAGCTGGATGGACCCAGATGTGGAAGTCATGGATGATCGAGCAGTGAGATGGGGGCAGGAGGTCTGGAGTTCCTGGTTTGGCTCTTCTCAGGCTGCCCTGCTGCCTTTTGCTTTTGGAGAGAAAGGGTTCTCTTTTTAAAACAGAACAACAACAACAACAAACCTTATCAGTTGAGAAACCTGGACCAGTTTGGGTTTAATCTGGTATTTTATTTTTAATTAACAGACTACAGGCTATATGCTTGCAACTTCCTTTCTTTGTATGCAGAAATTAATTGCATTTATAGTTTCCCTCATCTGTCCTTTGATATCTTAATATCATTGGCACAAACAGTTCTTTAAAGACAAAACTTCTAAGCTACTTCTGAGGAAAAAGACAAGCTTTCTAAACTCTTTGATGGCTATAGAAATATTTTACAGCTTTCATACAATTCTCCTTTCGCTCTGGGAAGGAAACCTTTAACATGTCCATAAAACAATTATGAAGATGATTAGGAAAAGTGCTTGTTTCAGGTGCCTCCAAAGAAAATAGAGTTGGTTCTTTGTGTTTCAGACAGTGATGGAAAAACCTGAATCTGATTGTTTTTAGTGCAAGCTGGAGTTACACTATTGTCACAGTTTCTGAAGCAGGAAGGCTTGAAAAATGGGGTTAGAAAAAGCAAGGTTCTTCAGAAATTGCTTCTAATAGTTTTAGTACCAGAACAGAAATTCAAAGCATGGTCTTTTCAAATAATTTTTTGTTTGTTTGCTCAAATGGGAGTTGGAAGGTCATTTTTGGTTGTTTTTGAACATAAAACACACTGACTTGTTGTCATTCCTGATATAATTAATATAGCCATCCCTTGGTAAGTAAAGCCATCAGAAATGTTCCAGTGTGCGTTTGCCACAGCTTACTTACTTTGTGACACACAGGCATAAAGCTCTTCACTAACCCTTGTTTTTTTGGCTGTTGATCTTAGATAAATCAGTTACTGCTTTTTCCTCCCTTTCTCCCTTCTGAAAATGACCAAAACAGTCTCAGCACTTCAGAGCCTCAGATGTGTGTACTTGCCTTTGTGAAAGGGGGAAACAAAGGCATGAAGTTTAGAAGTGAACTGACATAGGAGTCTAAAAGGAAGCCCTATCAAAGATGACACTTAAGCCAAACTTAATAAAGGAAAGGGGACAAATGGAAGAAAGATTTAGGAGGGGATAATGAAGATGTGCAGCTTACTGACGCATCCCTTAGAAAAGCTACTGAACTGATGAAGAACCCTGCAGATACAAATTACAGGGTAATAAAACCCGGCTGATATTTGAAGGGCAATCCTGATGCTTCTGGAAGGCAGGGCTCTGCTGAGTGCCCTTGGCCTTTGCTGAACTGCCTGAGAAGCACCTGCTCCCTGCCCTGACTGTGGTTCTGAGAGGCATCATTGCTCTCATCATGCAGTCCCCAAAAAACCTCTAATATCTGGAGCATCGCTCTGGATTCCTGAGTGTGCTGCTGCCAGTGGCCTTCTGGAGAATCTGGAAAACCCTTCTGTTGTTCTGTTTGGCTTGGAAGTCTGAATGGTGTGAGCTTGTCTGAGCTGTCAGATGGTTAACAGCCATTGGAGGCATTACCCCTTTCCTCAAGAGAGATTTGCTCAGGAGCTGAACGTGCCACTCCAGGCAGCAGGAGGACCCTGCCTGTTTGGGAACTTTTTGCTCAGCAAGCAGAAATGGAGGGCTCCTTGTCTGTTTTCCTGCCTTGGCTTGATGCACTGCGGTTGCTGGGCTCCACCTCCCTGTGTTAAATCTGCTGTTGGGTTGAGCAGAAGTTTTCTTGAACTCGGTGGGGATAGTGTTTTATCTTCCTGCCATTCCCATTTATGTGACAATCTCTTATCCATCTCCTCCGGGCTTAATGCCTCTGAGGAGCAAGTGTTAAGGAGAGCCTGGGTGACACCTTGGCCGTTCTGTGTAGTGTGAATGGCTGCAGGGGAATTGCCATTCCCTCTCTGTTAAGCAGATTGCACTTTGTGCCTTAAGGTATGGAAACTCTGGAGTGCTGCTTAAGAGCAAGCTCAGCAGCAGTTACCTGTGTGAAAGATTAGTATTTTTAGTTTGCTGTCCAGCTGTGACATCAGTGGATAACAGAAAATGGGATTGGAAAGGACCATAGGAAGCCATCTAGGCCCAGGGAGAAGATTGCTTCCCTTGGTTGGTTTTCCAGACCATGGCCTCTTGCAAGGTGTATGTAGGTACAAAGCCCCCAGTGTTAGGAGTGCTTCTCAGGACTGCTTTGTCACCTTTGGGACTGTAAGAGAAAAGGTGACATGCCAGATGGAAAGGGCTTGCAGGGCACTGCTTGGATTATCATGTAGCAGGGTATTAGTGGAAGAATCTGATTCACTTCAATTAGTGATATGTCAGTGTGTTTTGGCCAAAATCCTCCTGACCTACAGATAACCCTTTGCCATGACAGGGTTTGTGACGTATCCTGATGCGAGGAAAGGGTTCAGCTGTTTAAGTATCTGAGCACTGCTGCTTAATGAATTGATCACTTTTCCTGAAAAGCACAGAAAAATTTTAATGACTTGTTAAATTTTAATGACTTGTTAGAGGGCTTTTTATCCTTGGTTTTTTGTTTGCAGCACATTATCTACAACAGCAGTGCACAGTTAGAGACCTTTTCGTCTCCCTACTTCTAGTTTAGCTGATGGTGTAGTGCAAGGAAGCAGTGGATGCAGTCCTTTTTGCTATATTTAATGCCTTTTCTTACTTTATTTTTTTATATGTGATAATGTCTTCCTACATACAGAGATAATGCTTTTTTTTAAATTATAGTGAGAGATTTCTGGATTTCCAGGGGTATCTTTATTGCTCATTTATACCATACCAGAGCAAGCAGAGAATATGGGTAGAGTACATATGTGGTGTTTGTGCTGCTGTTTCATTGCAGATTAACAATATTTCCCCATGCATTCTCCCAGTGATTTGGGAAACAAAGAGCAGAATTTTGGGGGGACAGTTCTGAGCAGAAATAGGAAAGTTGAGGCTGCTTTCAGCTGAAGGAGCAAGGAAGAATGGTTGAGAGATCCCCCTTAGTCCATGAAAAGTTGTCCTTATTTAAGTACAGGGGTCTAATGCTTGTTACAGTTTTGTTCCTGTGTGAGCTTGAAAGAGCTTCTTCCATCTCAGGAGATGAAGGGTGGTCTTGTCTTTGCTGGTTTTGGGTGGGGCTTACTTGTCCTAGGGCTGGCTTGTGAATAAGAACAAGAATTGAAGAGCGGAGCCTTAAGGGTGACTGAGGGGATAAGGAGAAGATCCAGATAGCCTTGCTCTTGTGTAATAGGTTTGCCCTTCTTGAGAAAGAGGATTGCTCCTACTGGTTTTGGCAGTGAGATAGCAGCTGCATTGGTTGTAGTTGTGTTTTGCAAATCCGGGAGGAAGGTGGCAGCTTGCAAGTGTGACCTGGCTGAACCCTCTTTGTGGGGTGTTTGCTCCTCCCAGCTTCGTCCTGTGCTGCATCTGCCCTGGTATTCTGAGAGTCCTGCTGATGTGGATACTCAGAGGTGTCTGTGTTGAGAGCCTGTGTGAACACCAGAGCCTTTAGAGCTGCTGGGATTGCTGTGGTGAGTGCAGGACCTTGGTGCTGTGTTCTGCCAGGCAGAGGGAGCGAGGGAGCAAAGGCGTGCAAGTGCTTTGTCCTGAGGAGTTTGTGTTGCAGCTTCTACTGCTGCCTAGAACAGATCTGCCAAAGCACAAGCCAGCAGGATGAGGCCTCTTCTTTTCACTGATCCTTCCAGTGGAGCCTGTTAGTCCTCAGAGATCAGCAGGCTTGTTCTTTATGAGAGACATGTCTGCATAACAAGATTCAAGCAAACATTGCAGAGGCACGAAGGAGGCTTTGCTTCTGGAATCTGTCAAGTTCATTGTTTTCAGAACTCTCCAGCACGGGATGTTTACTCGAAATCCTGGCCTCCTTTCCCTCTGCTGCTTTGTTTACTCTCCCTTCCCTCAAGGTCCCATAGTAACGGGTGCTCTGCCTGCAGCAGTTCAAGGATACGACAGCTGAAGTGACCTTGGCCAACATGGCTGGGAGACCTCTGGCCAGGCTGCAGCAGCTCAGTGACTTCTGTATCCAACAGCCAGACCCTTCCCCAGCCCATGTGAGCTCGTTGTCCAAAACACTCTTCTTTGTCCACCTTGCCCCATCTGTGCCGGGGGCTTGGTTGCCTTGGCACCAAAATTCTAATGTAGGGCAAGGGTTAGACTCACTCCAGCCAGCCAGGGTGATGATGCAGAGCCCAGGCCTGTGTGGTAGTGCTGGTGTGTCTTTGGAGCAGCTGGAATGTGGGGTTTCACAACAGAGCTAAAAATAACTCAGGCCCACAGCATTTAGTTACTGTATGTTGATGTGAATGTGAGCCATCACAGGCACTTCTGCTCAATTCTTCTTGCTGCATCTTGCATCTGGATTTCAGGCTGCTCTTAAATCTAAATCTTGTCCTCACTGTCCATACCATTCGCAAAGAGATAGAGACCAAATGGAGCAAGAATTGTGGAAGAGCCTCTCAGGTCTTTGTGATTCTTCTTTGAAGTCCATGACTGTTCTTGATTATCTTTTTATCATGCAGACTTGTTTTTGGTGCTGTGGTGTGACACTTGATTTAGCCTCCGTTAGTTGTTGAAAGCCATTACTTTGGAGGCAGACGTGATCAAGGTAAAAAAGGAAAGGCATGCGCATAAAAAGGAAAACTTAAAAAAAAAAAAAGGAAATACCTGGGCTTGTGGGTCTGGCAGCTGTTAGAGAAGAAGTGCCAATCAGGAAGAGGGCAGTGGAAGATCTTGTTGCATTCCTGATCTGCCAGTCATTGGATATGGGCATTATCTGCTGCCACGTTTCCCAGAGCAAAGAATGATATCATTTGTTTTTTTCTTGGATGGTCAGTCTCTGCTCATCCTGATGAATTTCTGTATGTTTACATAGAAGCCCTAGTCTGAGTACCCTTGGCCATGGCTAGTCAAGCTCTGTTAATAATATTTACAGTGACAACTGTGCATCAGGAGAACTCCCAGTATTTGAGTGAGAGGCAACACAGTGAAGTCCTGGTCCTGCTAAGCTGCGTAGTGGATTCAGGAATGGCTCTGAAATGTGCTTGTCTGTTAGCAGCACACAAAGGTCTGGATGTTAAAAGTCATGCTTCTCATGTTAGCTTGTCCTGTACAGTGCCCAAAGAACGTATCCGTGTTTCCCTGTATAAACTCCTGCATATTGGTGTCTGCACAGCTCAGTCCAGCTTTCTGTTTGCTTGGTAAACATCTGTCCCTGACAGGATGGAGGTTGAGGGAACTTGGATAGAAAATGTGCTGGTCGTGTGCCAGATGTGGGAAAGCACGAAGCAGTGGAAGGGAATCAACTACTCGCTTTTGCTCTTAAAAACAGAGCTTTGAGAAAGAAAATTGAGTGCAGGGGTTGTAGAAAAGGGAGCAGGTTTGCCATCTGGAAACAAACAAAAATGACTTTTCTGGGTTAGAGGATATGAAACCTTTAGAAATGAAGGACTTAGTCAAAGGATTTGGATATAGTTGTGAAATATTTAGATCTGTTGTAGAGCCAGAGAAGGTCTTTGCATGATGTCAGCTTATTTCAAATGAACCTACTATTGGGATGGGAGAACTGACTTGATCAGGAATATAAATATCCTCAAGGAGGAAACTGCACTCACTTCAGGTAATTATTAGCAACCATGTTTGACACCTAAAACAGAAAAGAGAGATTTCCCAAAGCATTTATTTCGCAATCTGTCCAAAAGCTGGGGCATCCTACCTGTTGCAGTAGTCTACCATAGTGGCTCTTCTCTACTAAAAATGTCATTATCCCTCCCTTTTCAAAGCAGAGACTTGCCAAATCAATGTACATACTCAGCTGGGGGGGGGGAAGTGTCTATAAACAGCAAAAAAGAGAAACTGCGTAGTTCTTCAGTTCACTTTTAGGGCGTGAGTTAATGTACTTGCTAATACCATTTTCCTTTGGAGCTGAGAAAGGCAGGTTGTTGGGCGCTGGCAGGAGCACCCTAGGGACAAGGGTCCTGTTGTGACCCTTCCCCAAGCACCTGCTCACCCACTGCTGGGACTGGGCACGGGGAAGGCTGCTCCTGTGGCACCCTGGGTGGGTGTTCTGACAGCTCCTGCTAAAGCAGGTGCCGAGTGCTAGAGTGAGCTACACAGTGTTTTAGTATCAGCTGGGAAAAAATTCCAGGCAGCATTTGGTCTCTGGAAGCTGCAGATAAGGCGAGAGTGTGTGGCTGTGGCTGCTCTCTGTGGTAGCAGCCCTGTTCTGTGCTGCTGCCTTCCCTCACTGTCTGCCTGAAGGTGCTGGGTATTTCATGGTCTTGTGAAAGCACAGAGCCGGTATGTTTGTGACTGGAATGACACTGTGATCTGAGTCATTCCTCCTGTGAGGAGGGGTAATCTGCAGTCAAACTGCATGGGAACCAGAGGCATTCCTAAGTCCCGGTCTGTCTCTCATGCTGTGTGAAATTGTTAACCCTTAATGGAAACCATGGGATGAGATTTGCATTTATTTACTTTATCAAATCAGCAAATGTTACTGAAGAGCACGGCTTAGCTCTGCAAGTAGATGCATAGAATTCTGCAATAAAAGCTAATTCTGTACTGTTTCTAATAAAATTTTGGTCTGTGAAGGCTGTTGTTTAGGAACTCAGCATGGATCCCATCTGTTTTTAGTACCCAGTCGTACAAGTAGAACCCTCAAATCTCCAGTAAAAATCTTAGCAGAGCTTAAGGAGACTAAAACTTTTATTAGCAGTTTTTATTAGCACATTAGTGGGCTTGGTGTCTGAGCTTGGCATGTGGTGATTATAGGCTGGGTGGATGTAGCAGGCTTTTGAAAAGGGGGAGACAAATCCTAGGAAATTTAGAGAGGTTGCTTCTCTCCATAGCAATAAACATGTAAAAAGTGTTATTTACCTTTCACATGAGCTGTCCTAAGGGACTGTCATGTCCCCAGGACAGGACTCTACAGAATGAAGGTTGAGGCTGTTTTATTGTGATTTTGGCACATTGGAAAAACACAGTTCAAAGAAAAGACTTGAGTGAGGGTCATTTAGTGACTTTGTTGTTGTTTTGCTTGTAGTAAGATTTGTGAAAGTGTTGATGCTGTCACATGTTTTACTGGTGAAGTCACCACTTGCTTTGGGACATAAACTATCTCTGTCCATTTGAAAGTCAGTCCAGCTGTGTCTTTTAACTGGTGCACAGGTGAATGGCATGAGAATTTCTGAACCATTTTGCTGCTTGATATTTAATCATGGTGGTTACTGGGAGCAAAGGAATGACTTTATAAGGGTATCATGCAATAAAACAAGGTCGTTCTGACACTCACCACACATAGTGAGGTTAAATATTGCTTTATGAAGTTAACTGCTATGAAACATTCATCACTGCCCTGTGCTATGCATAGTTACCATAACCACCATCATTATAAAGTAACAGATCCAACAATTCAGCAGGAGTGGAGCTGCCAAGGACAGGCTCCTCCATCTGTGTGTGGGAACCTGGCATTGCCCTTGGCCTGCCCAATCCTAGACAGGCAATGAGAGCCACCTAGGAAAAGTGTGGTGAGGATTATGTGGCATGAGCTGCTTCCCTGCCAGCCCCGTGTCCCAGTTAATTAAGGATGGGTCACTCACACAGCCTTTCCTGCATTGCAGCAGACAAATCTTCTCAGCTTCCGTCTGACTGGTGACCCAGATGTGAAAGTTTGTTTTCCACTCTGTGTTCTCTAAATGTTCAACCTCCCCAGGAGTCTGTGGTCTTGGATCCTGGGGAGTTTTCTGCTGTGTTTGAGATGTGGCTGCCCCCATGGCACGACCATGCACAGTGCCGTGGGGTGTTCACCATGGATTGAAGGGCTGGTTTTGGTGAAGCATTGCCCAAGCACTTGTTTGCACATGGATCCAGCAAAGCTCTAAGTGGAGACTTTTCCTGTGAGTTGTGCATGACCTTTTAGAGGCTTTTTTTTTTTCCCCACATTCCAGTCTGTTTTATGTGAGTTCTGGAATGAGTTTTCTCCCTACATCATCTTTCTATGGGATTTTGATTGATCTTCGAATAGTTTCGGTAGTAACACAATGGTGCCTTTAGCCTCCTTCTGTCTCTTGTGTAGTTTCTGGTTCAGCTTTTATGTAAACTTTGAATAAACTGTGTGTGCTGTTGTAGTCTTGAGTCTGTAAAAACTGAATTTGGGAATCAGCCTGGTGTTTTTCAAGCTGCGGGGAGCTGGCTGCAGACAGCTGGGATGAAAGCTTTGTGTCACAAGGGGAGAGCTGGAGGAGCATCTCTGCTTTTGCAAACCCTTGAGGCGCTTTCAGAATAAGATCCCTGAAGTCTTGCAGTATATTTATAGGCTTGTAATGTTGTTCAGAGAATGTTACAGTATCCTCTGCGGCAGAAGTGCTGGTTTCGGGTTTCTCGAGCATGGTAAACAGCTCTGGGCTCCGGTGGTATGTGTGCTGCTCAGAGGGCTGGGCTGATCTGCCACGCTGATAGGGTTTGTTTGGGTTTTTCAGAAGCTCCATGTGTGAAAAATCTTTTAAGTCCCAGATCATCACATCTTGATCAGTTCATTAATCTAGGCTGGGGCCTTAATGTTCAGAAAGATTCTGACACATTTATAGCTCTCCATACAAGAGGGTCCCTGACCAACAACCATCCTTTTAAATGAAAATGAAGGTGTACTGCAAAACCCTATCAGTTCCTGATCATCTCTATTGGAAAACAGCTCTTTGTAGTGAATATTGTGATTCTCAGAAGGTTGATGAAAAGCCAGTGGCAGAAATCAAGTCTTAGGAAGAAGTGGAAAATTTCAAGACACTGAAGTAAGTAGGATCGCTTCCCTTTATATTGAAACAGCTCTAAAAATGACACTTCTTTCCACCATGCATGAGAGCACAGGAAACACTTCAAAAAGATGGAAAACCAAATATATTGAAAAAGAAGGAAAACCAGATGTACTGATCTGATGTGAAAAACGTAAATCTAATCCTTGCTAAAGCTTACTCTTGCTGGTAGCATTTCTGGTGTGGAATGTGTGGGTGGGCTATGCTTGGCTGGTGTTCTGTCCTTGCTTTGCCACTGGCATACTTTGTGCCCATGGGCAGCTGCTCTCCATCATGGCATTTCAGATTTGGGCAATGAAAAGGCTGGGGTTTGCCTCAGCCTGGATCTCAGAGCACTGTGGCAGTTCCGTGTGTCAGCTTCTTTTTCCATGATGGGGTTTTTGGTATTTCTTTAAGAAGGTCCTGATTTTTGACAGTTGAAGTGTGTGGCATTTTATAAAGTGCTAATGTTTATAAAGTTACGAAGTATGTGACTTGTAGAGGGGCAAAGTTAAGGACGGCAGGGGTCAGGGACAGGTTTTGGGATGGTCAGCTGTGACAGATGTGATGGTAAAGCCCATTTTCTCATCCTTTTGGCTCACATATTAATGACATTACTTAAGAAGCTTTTTTCTTTTCTTGCTGTTCCAGTTCTGTACTAAAGAGAGCCACTGTTGGACAAGTGTCTGAAAAGCAGGAACATTTATAGAAATATCCTTTGATTTCTGATTGGGAATGAGAAACTGTCTAAATATTCTGAGTCTTTAAATAGCCACTGGCTGAAGGACACTATAACCTTCAAGTCTGCTTGATATTTGTACTTTTCTTTATGTTTGCCCAGTGCTCTTTTCACCCATTCATAACCTGCATGAAACCTGCATGTGGTGAAGGCGTTTCTCAGGTCCTTCCCAGCTGCCTGCAGCCTCCCCCTGCTCACAGCTGGCCCTGGCCATGTTGTGTTTGGCTAAAACATGCAGCACGAGACTCCTTTCCATAGTTGACACAGTGGTGGTATGAAAAGTTGTCAGGGTAGGTGTGATAATGCTCTCAAAATGTGAGTTTTTCAGCTGTCCCTGAGGAGGCTGCCTTGGCACAACACCTGCCTGGTCATTCCTGAGTTCTTCATGGAGCAGGTTACTAGAGCAAGAGCCCAGGCACTGCAAACTTTTGTTTATGCAAATTACATTAAATTTCCAAGCTTATAATAGAATTGTGTTTATAATATAAATAAATCAAAGTTTCTTGTGGATTTGTTGGGGCAGGAGTATTTGCTCCTGGCATACAGCTGACCTTTCACTTCCCTGTTCCATTTCAGGAGGTGCATACCTGAGCCTGCCTGCATGAAATCAGTGGAGATAACATGTTCCTTGGCAGGTGTTGCAATTCCAATTTGCCAGTGGCTAAATTTGATCTTTGTTTTCATTTTTCTAACAGTTCTTAAAAGATCATGCTCATGACAGAGGGAAAAATACTTGTCTGGTCCAGTATCCCTGTCTTCAAGATGGAAGTACTATTTTTAAAAGGAGATTAATCAAATAGTGAGGGTATGTTTTGGTTGTTTTAAAATGTTTGATTTAGCTTCAGCACAATGCTCGCTGCTGTCCTGTGTGGTTTGTGGGCAATAGAACATCCCTCCAGAACCCTGAGCCTGCTACTGCAGGAGGATTTCAGGTAAGAAGGATGAACCAGGTAACCGAGCAAATGACCTGGCCTAAATCTGGCTTTTAAGATGAGCTCTGTCTGGGATTAGTATCCTCAGGCTGCAGCTGGGATTAACTTTGTAGGTAGGAATAGTAAGATGCTAAAACATGGTCTTCTCGCCAGTCCTACACACATTCACGCGTGTAGAAATGTTTTGGTTTCTCTTGCCTGCCCCTTTGCTCCAACACACAATGCATATAATCTGATTCTCTGAATGAACCTTTGTTTGGGGAAATACTGTTAGTTTTGGCTCTTGGAGAGCTGAGCTGACAGGCCCAACTCCTCAACAAAACAGATTGGAGATTAAAAAACAAACTAAAACCACGCCTTCGAAAAAAAAAATGCTGGGGAGAAGCCAGAACATTCCTTTTCTGTGTTGCTGAAGAAGCTAATCTATTTAGCTACTGTACTATCAAGTCTGATTTTTGTTGTGTTACTTAAATTAAGAGCCTCATTGCCATTACCTGTAATAAAAGTAAAATTGTTACCGTAGCTCAAAAAATTGCGTGATCATGTACAGGAAGGAACTGGGGGGAGGCACAGAGGAAGTGGGTTTTGAGGCTGGAGCTAATAAGGCAAAAAAGAGTTGTTTTAGCACAAGGGCAGGGGGAATCCATTACCTAAACAGGAAAACACACAGGACGTTTCTGTAGCTTGTTCCCATAAACTGAATTGACGAAATTCAGATTTGAAAACAAAATAATCTGTTTACAACCATAGCACACTAGACTCCAGTGGTCTGTAGGAGAAGTGATTCCTGCAGACATGCAGTAGCTGCTTTCCAGGCTGTCTGCTGGGCTTGCTGGGAATACATATTTGGGCAGCAGGACAGGCCTGTGGAATCTAAACCACAGCGCCTGGAGGTTTGTGTTTAAATTCCATGTACCATAGATCTTGGCCAGGTGCTCTCTGAGGAGAAGAGAAAAAATAACACCTCCTGGGCTAGGGAGCCAAATGTAGCCAGAGATTTTCCTTGTCCCTGCGTATCAAAACAAGTGGAAGGTGAGAGGGTGGAAATGAGGGGTTTATGTGCAGAGCACAGTGGTAGGTCAAAAAAATCCATGTCCTACTTCTAGTGCTGTCACTCACGTACTTTGTAGCCACGGGCATGTAATTCACTTTTTCCTTATTTTAAGCAGGAGATCCTGCATTCCATCCTCAAAAGGTATTTTAAAGACTTCTTACTTGGTGCAGCATTTAGTTCATTGCAATCCCAAGATCGCTTCCCAGCTGAAATTCCCACTCAGCAACTTTTACATGTCATGGCGTGGAGAATGAACTTAAATTTTTCTGAATGGAAAAAGGGGATTTTTCAGGCTGATGTTTACAGCAAAGTCTTCCCTATTGCCTTCTGTTAGAAAAGGATTTAAACATAAGGCTGTGGTACTGTTGTGAGCGTTTCTGAGGGAGATAAAAAATGGAGAACTGCAAGTTGAATCAGAAACAGCTGAATAAAGCATTTGAGTGGTGTAAAACCCGTAAATTCTACCATACTATACCGTATAGTTTCCATTTAATCGACTTATATTCAAACCACCTGTTAAGTGGAGCATATGTGGAATTTATCTTAATATTTTAAAGTCTGCTTCTCTGCCCCTTCGGTGCTCTTTGTAGAAATCAATTTCCTAAGATGCTGGTGTTTCTTAATGCTAATGAGTAATGAAAAATCCCCGAATTTCTTCTGGGTTTGCACACAGATAAATGTCCCTTTCTGCCCAAATTTGGAGGGTGCTTGTGTTATGTGGTTTTATGCTGACTGAAGTCCATCTTACAATCCTCTGATTAAGGGAGGAGAACAGGGGATTCTTCTGTTGTGAGTCATCTCAGAGCTTGATCCTGCTTCTACAGATGTTGAAAGGAGTTTCTCACTGAGTTTATTAATTGAATGTTGTTTCAGTGCTAGGGAGAGCTACTGGTTTAAATTTTGCAGCAGTGAATGGCATCTCATGTGTATGTGTTAAGAAAGAAGGTCACCCCTTTGCCTTGTCTCTACTGAGTCCAAAGCATCACTAAAATATCCTGCAAGATCATTAACTGAGTGTTATTAACCTAGAACGAAATGATGAGATTCTCAGAGGCAAAACTTCGCTTGTAAATGGATACTGTCAGGGTACTGTTAGAATACAAACCTGCTCCCTAATTACATTTCAGTTGACTGAAAAAAATTTAGAAATCAAAGGTGTTGAAGGGAATCAGGTCGCGCTCTCACAGTGGATGTCTGTTTCTTGTACTTTGCTGCAAATTTTGTGGTGTTCGAAGGCTTGTAATTGTTTTAAAACACAGCTGCTTTCACTGGAGTTTTAGAAATGGAGAGTTGTGAGAGATCAGCGCTGCGTTATCTGTCTGCCTGCTTGGATCTCAGTTGCCTGAGGTCGTTCCTGAGCTGGGAAAAAGCATGTAAAAAGCCTTGGGAACGGACTCCAGCCTCTCTTGGTGTATCCAGGACTCATAGGTGAAAGTTGCAGCAAATGGAAGTGGCAGCCTTGGGTGCCTGCAGCCTCTCCTCTGACAGCCCTGCGACTCCTCCGAAGCACGTTGGGGCCACTGCGTCCAAGGGGATTTCCAGCTCTGTTGGCTGTTGAGCTGAAGCTCTTTTGGCTGATTTGCTGTGATCAAATCACTTAATGGGGACATTTGGACTCAGGAGGTGGGGATTTCTGCATGGGAGACTGAGCTGAGCTGCTGGAATGCATTGCCAGTTACCCGTCAGATGGTTTTCAGCTGCTTTGATTTGATCTGTGTGTGATAGTGAGGAGAACGTGAAAGTCACCTCTTCCTCCAGCATTGCTTGTGTGAGCTGAGCTTCTGGCAGCAGCATTCCCTGCAGGATGCCCCCGGGAGCCTGGCTCCCTGTGCTCCTCAGCTTGGGCCCCCTCTGTGCAGCACCAGCATTCCCACGTGCTGTGGGTGCAGCTGTCCTGGTTTGTGCCGTGCACTGTTGGGTCCAGCTCTCCCTTGGGATGTTCTGCTCCCCTCGTTGGGAGCAGCAGAGCTGCAGCAGCTGTTGGAAGGGGGCCAGGACCACGGGTGTGCTGTTGGGTTGTGCTGCAGGTATTCAGTGACCATCCACCTGTTGGGGAGTTGCTCCACATTTGCTCTAGGGCTTGGCATGGTCTTACAGAACTGGCAGGAGCAGCAGCCAGATGGTCTCTCCAGTTGTTTGGGTTTTTTCCTTGTTGTTTTGCTGCTTTAAAATCTGAAGACTCTTTTCAGTTAGGCAGCTGCTCTCAGTCACAGTGTTGTTCAAAGTAATTGACTTTCCATTGACTTTGGAATCTGGAATAGTGTCTAAATATTGTTGTCAGCTTCATGCTGATTCCTCTCCACTGAGGCTGAAGTCGTTTCACTTACGACCTCAAGCTGGACTTGTGTTTTGCTCCCATGGGAACTAAAAATAATAATTATTTTAAGAATAGGTTCTTAATCACTTCCTTCTTTTGATGTACTAGTCTTGTTTATCACTTTCTAAGAATGTAATTGAAAATATTTTAAACTATTTGTGTTTTAATTCCAGTTTTAATTAGCTCTTTGAAGATGCAAGGAGTGTACCAGACTTGATTACCGTTCCTTTTAGTCTTTTTATAGAAAAGCATTTGCTCTTGTTATTCTGAGTGCAGATTATTAGAGTTTTGTTGCTTTGGCAAACTGTCGAGTCACACAGAGCTATGAAGAGATGAACATTAAGTTGACAGATTTCTTAGTCAAAGGCATGTGGGCACTTTGTCAGTGCTGGTGATGCATCAGCACGTTAATCTCCTGTCTCCAAATTGTTAATGTACAGATGAGAAACAGGAAAAGATGTGCTTTAGTCTGGGTTTAGAAGGAAAGATACGGCGTGCAGTGGTTCTGAGGCAGAGCTGGCTGTGCAGTGAGCGCTGAAGGTGTTGGGATGGTTTGCAGCGATGGAAGAAATACTGAATGGATGGGGATCCACTCTCTGCCCTGACACATGGGCTGGGTAACAGTGAGATGAAATAGTTGGAGATCTTTCCATAAACTAAAAGTCTTGAAGTTTAGAAGTGGAGTTTTGGGAGATGTATTTCGAACAGTGGCATATGGATGCACTACTGGAAAGTAATAATGCAGAAGGATTTCCTAAATGTCCGTGACATACAGTCTGATGGTACTGAGTGTCTTAGAGCCCAGTGACAGAAAAGAGCACAAATACATTAACAATGATTTTTCTGTCCTTGCTAGTAGTTGACATGGCTTGCTCTCACTCCCAGTCAGTGAAGTTGCTTGCTCCAGCAAGTCTGCTTGTTTTAGGGGTGCTCATGTTGTATTTTGTGTTCCAAATTTTGTTTATACTTTATTTTTTATCAAGCACTAGCATCCCAAAGGCCGCAGCAGAGCCATGTAGCATAGCCCAGTGTACAGCCTACACCCCAAAGGGGCAGCTGGGCATGGACAGGGCTCACAACTTGGTCATTTTCCTGTTCTTTTGCTGCTGGGAGTTGTACTTCTAGTGCAGTTCATACCTGGTGTCTGCATGTGATTCCTTGTGCATCCAAGAGCATTCCAGTTTATTTTTAAAGAGGACAAGGAGGAAAAAAAAATCACTGTCAGGCAGCAACTCATCTGCTGGTGCATTGCTACGACCTGTTGCCACAACTGACATTTTATATAGTAGTAAAATTGACAGAGCAGAGCTGGTTTTCTTTACCTGTCACTTGGCTGAAGTCTGGCATTTGCTCCTCTGTTACTGTCAGAGGAGCAGTTTTGGGAGTACCTGAGTGTGAGAGCACTTGTGGTGTCAGCAAGGGGAGGAAAGAAATCGTGAGCTTAAATATGTGAAAAAATGTTAGTTTAATATCCTGTTATTGGCAGCTCTGGCATTCTGGTTGCTTTTGTTGAGGCTGAGGACTTTTTACTTGTTTATAGTGTTGCAAATTTTATTAAAAGATTTCTTTAAGAAGTGCTGCTGTTGGGAGGTTTCCCAGACCAAATAGGAAACTGGGAATCATCAGCTTTCCAGCCTCAGGCTCTGTGCGTGGGCTTTGGTGAGCCAAGGGAAGTGCCTGGCACTTCTGTAGGATGTGCTTCCTATTTGCACAGCGATTTTAGAGCTTAAATGTGAAATGGGCTTTTGAGGATAAATAATTCCTCTCTGAGTTCATTTGTACTGAATGCGTGAGGCAAATGGCCTGTGCCAGGGCACTGTCTGTGCTGGTGCATCGCCAGTGTCACTGCAGTTCATGGCAGAGACCATTCCTGACTGATGACATACTCGGGGATCTCTTCTGAGAGGGCAGACGGTTGGTAGGTGCCATTTCTCCTGTCACTGCTTTGTGTCCATCACCTCTGGACCTGGTGCTCGTAGTGTGCCAAGGTGAACCTGTTTCCTTTGTTGTTGTACGGGTTGTGGTTGGTATTGCTGGTCCAATTCCCTCATAGCAAGGTTGCACAAACAGCACAGGAGACATAAATCAGAAGATATGGGGCTACAACTCTCAAAAACAAGAGGGAGAACCTGGGATAGGCACAGTTCCTGTACTTTAATCTCCAGCTTGAAATTTACTGTGTTACGAGTTTTCCTACTTCCTCTGCCCTGTCAATAGTATGGATTAATGATTCATAAAGGTGTGTTTTAAGGGCTGGGTGGTTGGTGTTTATACAGTGCTTACTGAAATCCCTGCTGCTTCTTCCTTTTCCCTTGCATTTCCCTTCCACCTCCCAGGATCATTCATGCATAAGCCATTTCTTTTTCCAGCCTTGCCTTTCCTTGGAGAAAAGTTCCTCTTTCTAGCCTGTTGGTACTCGTTTGTGCCCAACTCTGATTACCAGCAGCGTAGAATTGGTGGGTTCTGTTTTTTCTTGGGCCAGAACTGGCATTTCATTCCTCCTTTCCAGTGTTACCAGCCTGGAAAATCGAATGGAACTGTAAAAATGGACTTCAGAAAGTCCAAGCCACAGCTGTATCTGACCAAACACGCAGAAGCCTCTTAATTTTAAGTAATCTTGATCCTGGTTGATGGAAGCTCATAGGTGGGGATTTGAAAAGGTGCGATACTGGCAAAGAGAAAAGTGTGGGTGAAATGGATTTCATTCCTGCTGATATTTGTGAGACCAGTTGTGACAGTTCTTATTTTTCATGGAGAAGTCTTGAAGATTGGATTCATCTCTGGCTCCTGGCTCAGTGAGCCGTGGACAGCAAAAGTTGTGACTGGCCAAGCGTGGTTTGATGTTGTTTTATGTGTTGACAGTTTGGCTGTTTTAGGGAGATGCTTTGTCTTGAAAGGGAGGGAAAGAGGAAAACTGAAAGCAGAATGATTTGTTGTCTGTTTTGTTGCAGCGGAAGGTTGGTTTCACCAAAATGGAAAAATTTTAAGGGATTGAAGCTTCAGTGGAGAGATAAAATCCGTCTCAATAACGCCATCTGGAGGGCCTGGTACATGCAGTGTAAGTACCGCGCTGGGGGCGGCTCTTTCCTGAGACATCGGTGCGGACAAGAGAATTGAAATTATTGTCTAGTGGAAAGCTCAGGAATCTGTTCAAGGCAGAGGCAATGCCGTTGGATCAGGGCTTTCCTAGATGTGCCCACACTGAGGATGTGCTGAGTGCTCCAAGCACAGCCCGAGATCTCCTTGTTTCCTGTTGTTTATCGGGAAGGAATCCTGCCTAGGCTCCCTGTCACACCTTGCCACTGAAGTGACAGCTCTCTGCAGGCCCTGGACGTGCTCAGCACTTGCATTTTCGTTGTTGTTTCAGACCTGGAGAAGCGCAAGAACCCCGTGTGCCACTTTGTGACCCCGCTGGACTGCTCCGTGGACTTCGATGAGCACCGGCGGCCAGAGGTGCGTGAAACCCCGGGAGCAGCCCAGTGAGCTCTGGAGTTTGTGACAGGGTTTTCTGGTCTGCTGGAAACAAGGGCAGCGCAGCCAATCTGTGCTGTGTTTTTAGTTAGAAGGAACCATTAAAAGCAGAGTGAACCTGGTTTTGTGAGTTCATCACATTAAGATGATTAAGGTGCAACCAGAAGGACATTTGTTATCTGTGTAACTTATGTTAATGTTGTAGCTTAATGAATCATAAGTCATAGAAGTGCCATTTGAATAGTTAAGATTTTGACAGCCACTGCTGTCTTCTGACTAGAAGTCGGTGGGAAATCAGAGTGATGACTGTTTTCAGGACTGAATCTAAGTGACCCTGGGAGAGTTTTCTGTATTTTATGTAATTGGCGAGGTGTGGTTTCAAGAGAACAAACAATTTCTTTTTCTGTGTCAAGGTAGTTTCACAGACAGATCAAATATGAGTTTATGTTCTTTCATTTTTGTGCTCCTGTAAACATAAATGAAAACTAACATCTGCCCTCTGGCTCCTTGCAGAAAACCAGTGAGGCCCTTGATGTGGCAATATGTGGCTCTCTCTATACTGCATAACTCTAGAATAATTTATAACTCAAAGGAGTTCCAGATGAGTTTGTGGAACTGTCTCAGGTTTTTGAAAGAACAGTGTTGATGTTTGTGTTGAAAGTGACCCTCGAACACAAAGTTAAGGCTCTCATTAGTCTGCTCTCCCCAACTTACACACTGCTCTCTGTGGTACATTGAAGACCTGTATTGTCTGATCTTTTGTTGCCATCAGTGTGTGGCCTGCAAGGTCCTCCCTGAGCTGGACATCAGATTTCTATTGCTTTGTGTCATTTGTTGCAGCTTTTGCTTATGTGTGTGTCTGTGCATGTGAACTTGTGAAATTCAAAGGATATTGTGTGCTTTGTACATTATATTTCAGTAAATTAATTGTAAAGGGGGGTTTTTTGCCATTTCTTAACTCTTGGTTATGGTTGAGCTGCTGTGGGAGATGCTGACAGTGCAGTCAGACATCATCTTGTGTTTGGTTTTTGTGGGAAAGATGAAGTTAGTACTGTCAGATTTGCTCTGTGATAGCCGAACTCTGGGACAGTGTGGGCTGCTGATACATGAGCTCAAACAGAATTAGCATGCTTTCTTTTGCATTTTTTATGCCTGAATATTTGCTTGGAAATGTATTGAATATTCAGCCCTTATGTGATTCCGTGTAATTCATGGTATGTGTTTGTGTTCTCAGGCCATTGCAACAGAAGGGAAATACTGGAAACGAAGAATTGAAATAGTCATCAGGGAATACCACAAGTGGAGGACATACTTCAAGAAAAGGGTCTGTTGGTTTACATAGTGAAAGTAGTTTGCTTGAGCTTGATCAGTATGTTATTGCTTTTTGAGTTTTTCTGTTAGTTTTTCTGGCATGCAGGAGTACTTAAAACGGATGATGAGCTTGTACAGACATGCTCATCTGATTAGTTCCACTTAACTAAAAATTATTGTGCTGGGGCTGATTGTGCATGATTGGGTCTTAAAAGTTTTGCAAAATCAGATCTTCCACTGCCACACACAGGACCTATTCTGACTTCACCATCTGTTCTGTTCTCCTTTTGCAGTTACAGAAACACAAAGATGAAGATCTTTCAAGTTTGGTCAGGGTAGGTAACACCACTGAGAAGTGGCAGCTTTTATGCTTGTAGAACCCATAGTAGATAACAAAGCTGTAACGTGCAGTAGCTTGCTTTGATTAAAATCTGAAGACAAGCATCTTGCTTAAGCCTTAATTAAGATTAGACACCTTAATGTTCTGTGCCTTAGAGAGCAATGTAAGATTTGTAGCTTAAATTGGATGGAGGAGAGGTTGAATGTAGAGTGCTGTGACAGAAGGGATGGGAACCAGCCCAGAGAGATCAATCTCTTTGAGAGCTGGCACGTGATTTCATCTTGTTACTGAGTTGTAACTGGCACTGCTGCCTTGCTTGTGTAACTGGATCTGTGAAGATGTGTGAGCTACATGTTGCAGATCTTCCTGCTGTGCCCACAGCTCAGGCAGATAATATGCCAGAATCCTAAAAAAAGACAAAATGGTTAAAGGAACAGTGGTATCACCATTTAGGATGTCCTGTTAAGCTATCAAACCTCCTTTGGTTATATAAACTTATGATCAGAAGCACTGTTCTGCTGTTTTTGCGAGGCAGTGCAGTTTAGCTCAGCCTGTGGTGAGGGACTGGTAAGCCAAGTCACATTATGTTGTATTTTTCATGGGCAAAAGGTGTCTTGTGCAAACTCGGGGTACAATTACGCTTCCCTTCACTTCAGAGTTTCAGATACATCTCACAAGACAGGAGCTGTTTCTTGCATTCTTGCTAGTCCTGTTATTTTTAATCTTTATTCAAACCAAGGGATTCTTAAACTAGGTGCAAAAATACTTGTGTAATCACTCAAACAAGGAAGTGTTGTCATTTATCTTACATCCTTCTAGTCAACATCTGGGTTTTGGGTAAAGCCTTTCCCAGAGTGTTGTGGTATTTCAGTGAGCTGAAGTTGTTGGTGTATCAGAAGCACCATTGATGTGTTTCAGTCCATTTGATGGCTCCTCAAAGAGAGGTTCTTTCTTTAAAAATGTGAAAAATGAGGGCTGCTTTTACAGATCTGCACCAGACTGCTTTGGCATTGCTAGGCAGCCTGACCTCTCTTCCTTTCCTTTGACAGGATGATGATGTGGTTCTCTGGCAAAAAAGAAGGTATGGCAGAGAAACCCCTGTCCCCATGGAGGAAGGCAGCCTCTTGGATGCAGACATGCTCATGTCCGAGTTCACCGACACCCTGTTCTCCACACTCTCTTCACATCAGCTGGTTTCCTGGCCAAATTCCAGGGACATAGGTATTTGTTGGCTCTAGCTATGTTGCAGTGAGAACCCCTACGAAAACTCTGGTTTGTTGCTTTGCTGCTCTTGTAGTCTTGCCTAAGAAATCTGTCTTACATTGCCGATACAGATAAAAACAGGTCAAGGAATGTAGCTGTCTTACGATTCTGTAGGTTATGGAATCCCACTTAATGATCCAAATTTAATTTCTGTCTTAGTTTCTTACATGCGGCTCCCAGCTTTGCCCCCTAATGTTGCTCTGAATAAATCTGCAATGAGCAGTATTTACTTTATTAGTGGTGAAGGCATTGTGATTTATCTCAAAGCATAGTTGTGTGTATTTTTAAGGGAGTGTCTGTGTATTTTTGTTCAGCTTTGTCCAGCAGAACCAGTGCAAGTCACATCTGTACAGACAATCTCCAGAATTGTTCAGTTTTGTCTGGAGGCTCTGACTGTCTGATGGGACAGCACACGTCCACTGTTCACCATCCTTGCTGCATGGATGTCTGAGCAACTCCATAAATTGTACTCAAGGCAAATGAAATGGGGGATGGTTTGCTTTAAAATACTCTGCTATGAGCTGTGGTGGGTCAGGCTGTGTTTCCCAGCAAGGCTGTGTGTAGTGCAGCAGGGGCAGGACAGGAGGTTTGGGAGCAGGAGGCATCCAGGCTTGGCAATCCCAGATGTCAGTTAGAGCCTTCAGGTTTCACCTCTTCCATTTTAGTAATTGAAAGTTTCATTCCCCAATGGCTTTGATTTCTGGACTGTACTGTAGCTCTGAAGAGAAGCAGATGCTCAGTTCCTTTCAGCAGCAGTTTTTCTGTAACATCTTGGCCAAGCCTGGCTGTGGAGTGTTTTATTCCTGCTGCTGTTATTATGTGAGTGATAGGAAGCTAATCTAATCTGTCTCCTGAATTTTGCAGGACACTTAGGAAATGCTGACATGATTCAACCAGGGCTTATTCCTCTCCAGCCAAACTTTGATTTTATGGATACTTTTGAGCCTTTTCAGGGTAAGAATCATATATAGAGTTCATTAATTTCTTAAATACTGGAGTGATTTATGAACTAGGTTTTAAAATAAGTTTAAGTGTTACAGATATCTATGGTTTCCCCATTTCACACTTCCTCGTGATGAAGACATTTAACATTTTATTTGTCTTTGAATGTTTTATGGCACTGTCAAGAATTCCATATAACATTAAGCTACTGCTGACAACTTTGATAGTTATGGATCTTCATGGAAGTAAAGAGTCATATCTGTTTGCTGGCTCTGTAGATAACTGAACTTTGTGGGACTCACTGAGGATCAGCTCTTGGCTGTCTGTGTGTAGATGAACCTTAAACAGGACTGATTCTTGCGTTGTCTCAGTTTGCATGAAAGATGAAGAAGTCAGTCCTGAAGAGATCAGTTGCTCCGGAAGACAGCAATTCACTGCTCAGTTCTACAGCAGTTGTGTGAAGCAGAAATCTCATGGTCTAATTATTTGCTAAATAATTCAGATATTCCTGTGAATTTTAGGATCTAGCAATGTTGTACCTTGAGTATGAAAAGTAGAAAATTAATAGGTGACTTGTCATGTTTCAGAATTATTCACGCCCAGTCGCTCCAGTAATTATTTCCCTTCCGTGTCTGCTGTCAGCTCAGCTACCACAGACAGCAGCAGCCACTCTTCCCAGGTAAGAGAGGTTTAAAACAGAAGGCTCTGACATGAGCCATGTCCTTCTCAGGAGGAGTTCAGACATGTCTGAATCAGTGATATTTCTTTGTCTCTCAGTCTCCTGTCCTGCCGTCGGGTTCGTTGCCCAGCACACTTCCAGCAGGGAACATCAGTGATGGACTGATCCCTTCCTCAGTACCTGCTCCTGTCATTCCTGATGTTGTTGCTGACCAGTGTTCCAGCATTAGAAGTGGGGGATCTTTCATCCAGCCAGCAGACTTCCCTCCTGACACGTCTCTCAGCGGGCCACAAACTTTTATGTCAGTGTTCCAGCCGCCCCTGCCAGTGCTGCAAGCCACGAGCGCACAGCCGCAGTCGCCGCTGCCCGCGGTGCCGCTGAGCTCCAGCCTGAGCCCCACGCCCGCCGCCTTTGCTGCTCCAGAAACCCCCAAGTTCGGCCTCTGTGAATCCACGGTCATCACTCACACGGCTTCTGCCACGCTGACCCACAATGCCCCTGCCACCACCTTCAGCCAGAGCCAGAGCCTGGTCCTGGCCACGCAGCAGCCGGGGGCAGGAGTGCCTTGTAACCTGGCCTTCCAGACTGCTGTTGTGCAGGGGCAGCCCCGGCCCCAGATGCAGTCCCAGCTGACATTTGCACTCCCCAAACCTGTTCCTCTGGCCAGTGCTGGGACAAGGCCCAAACAGTCACAAAAAATAGTGCCTGCTCCGAAGCTTGAAACAGTGTCCTTATTGGTAAAGAATGCCTTCATCACCCCAGGTGAGGAGCGCTGTGGGGGGATGCTTTCCTTTTCTGAGTGGGACTAGCAGGAGGAAAAGACCTTCTTGCTTTTCTTGCTTTACATAATAAGTTAAAATAAAGCTTCTGAGTGTGTCCACGGAACCGCTGAATGCAGTGGCTGCACTGTTCAGTGGGATGCTCTGGACTGCTGCAAGGATTGGAAGCAATTTGGTGGAGTGTGAAAAGCTGACCTGCAAGAGTGGGTCTGTCCTTGTAACACCTGTTATGGGCTGTATAGCTGCGTCAGCTCTGTGCTCCTACCCCATAGAAACCTTGGGTTTAAGTGTGATGCTGTGCTCAGAGCATTCAGCCACAGTGGAGGAGGAGACAGTAGGGAGAGAATGTTACCTTCCCCTAGGAGAGGAGAGAAGGAGATCTCCTGAGGGAGCTGGAGATCTTTGCCTCAAGCAGTCTAGAGACCCTTGAGATGCTTTGAGTCAGGAGTGGGTTTCGGGTCAGGGTGGGAACACCTGGGACCTCCACACTGGGTGGGATTTGGAGCACAAGGCAGAGAATAGCAAGATTAGGAGGGAGAATTTTGCTTGAGGTGGTTCTTGTAGGAAAGCTCAAGGCTGGAGCAGGACAGGCAGCACGCTTTTCTTGGGGTTATTGCAGGCCGTTTTTAGACTTGTGCTGGCTGGAGGCCAAGTGACTTCAGCCACTTGAAATGTGCAATGATAATTAAAGAAAAAGCCTGCCTGGAGGAGTATTGTTAAACAGGCTTTGCTAAGGAGTAGGTGTGTCTGCCAGGGCCTGGTAGTGAGGTTACCCGCCAAAAAGAAAAATCACTGTTCAGGAGAAGAACAGACCCAAGATCTAATTCTAGGATGTCACTGAGATCAGTTGGGTCCATGGTTGATAGCACGAGGGTGTTAATGGCAGTGTTCCTATCTACAGTATGTTATAAACCATCAGTCCATGTACCTTCAGCAGCCAAGACATGCTTTTCTCACCTAGTAAAGATTGTAGGCAACTCATTTTCAGAAAGCCTTTGTTCCTGCTTTTCTTAGTGCTTCGTGGGTTGTTCCTCCCCCCCATATATTACTTTCCCAATGCTCCATTTACTTCTAGACCATCATAACCAGTGGCTTTGTTTCTCGTTTAGATTAGTGGCATGTGTTTGGGGATCGTGGTGTTCCTAAACTACTGGGACATCAAGCTCAGGGGACAAATCCAAGAATTTATATAAATACTAGAGCTTTATTTTTGGCAATAGAATAAACATCAGTACTTGTAACTAGAAAGCAAATTACATTATATCTTGTGTTAGAACTGCTCTGTGACATAAGGACTCAAAAATCTGTACAGATTGTCTCATCAGGTGCAAGACTTCACTGCTATCTCCACTTCAGGATAAATGTGCTGATTTTGAGAGGAAAGTCTGCAAAAGATGCATGTGTAGGACAGAAACAGGAATCATGTAAAGTGACTTCTAAATGTTGTTGCTGGTTGCTGCAGTTCCCCAAATGTGGAAGTCAGAAAGGCCAAGCCTGTGCAGCAGCATTAATGCACTGGTAAGAGTAGGCTCTTGAGCTCAATAGAGATGTCATAAGTCCAGCTGAACATCAGTGAACAGTGGAAGGGTTGTGATTCCAGCTTTAGATGTGGGAATGCTCAAAGAATGAACTCCCTGTGTCAGTGACAGAGCTTTCCTCCAGACAGACCCACACAAGGGCTGGCACAAGGTTTGTGCAATCCACAGGCCTCTCTTATAGAGATGTGTGAGAAACTCCAGTTGAGTCAAAACACAGTTGTCAGTCACAGGTGACACTGTCAGGGAGGGGACATTGGATAACCCTGCGCTGTCTCCCTGTCCTGTTGTGTGTGTCCTTCAGAATCCTGATGCTGAACTGCAGAGTGGTGGCTCAGCAGGGACTGAGCTGTTGTGACACTTTTTCTGCATAATGACTTTATTTATACAAAGGAGAGCTGAACTAGTACAGCCAAGAGTGAAGCCAAATATGTTTGGTTCCGTTTTATCAAAACCCAGACAAAAGCTGTGTCTTTGCCTGATTCTTCCCTTAGTAACAGTATAGGATGGTCAGTCATGTTCTGCTAGACTGGGCAAGAACCATGTCAGCATGAATGCTGTGGTAGTAACTGCACATCTGCATTGGTTACATGGAGATCTTCACAGATTCAGGTGGAGACATTTGCTGCTATTCAGAATTACCTCTAGCTGTCTAAGCACTGCAGGACTCCTGGTTCTTTAGCATATTTTTTGGAATTTTGATGCTGATTCCCAATCACATTTGGTCGTCTTGTGGTTGTGTGTCATCTAAAGCAGCTGTAAAACCAGATAGTGAGAGAAGCTGGTAGGACGAAGTGCTGAGGGAAAGGATTTAAGATATATGTACAAGGAAGCATGAAGTGTTGAGTCATTGACCCTTCCTGAGTCAGCAGAGCAAGCATGAGATCCCAAAGTGTGGACGGGAGAGGAGAGCTGAAGATGGTCCTCCTCCTGTCAAGCCTAGCTCTGACAGAATGAAGACACTTTGCATCCCCCTGAATTACTACATACTTCTGTAAATTCACCTTGAGACAGTGACAGTGATGCTAGAAAGCTCAGAAATAGCTGGAGTGTTGGAAGTCCTTTGTACTGGATTAAGGGGGTTGAGGTGATTGGAAGTCTAGTGGCATTTTATACTGCAGTGAAATAGTACCTAACAGATGCCCATTGATCCACCCCCCTATTTGATGACAAGTTATTTCATTGAAAATAATCTCCAGCTTTTTTTTTTTTTTTTGTCTCATTAACTATTCTAACTGAATTGTGTTCTTCAGCTGCCTTTCAGGGACAGTCCAGAGCTGTGATTGTAACTCCAGCACCTTTAAAAAGAGAGGGGATTTTGACGCCAGCCACGTCTCAGTCTAATGTTGCAATTGCACCAGCTGGAATTGTCAGAGTAAGGAGAAGAAAAAAAAAATTATATATTTGTTTTCTAGGCCTGTTATTTGCAAGTAGTGAGAGCCATAGTGTTCTCAGGCGGGTAACAAGTCCACTAAATCATCTGTTACCCAACGTATGCATTTGTGCATTCAGCATTATGTTTGCTTATTTTTAAATGTAGCCATTTTATGAGCCTGGAAGCACTTTATGGTCTTGACAGACTCTGTCTCACACAACAGTAAGATTCCAAGGAGGCCTGCGTTCACAGTGCTGTGGATGGGCATGGTTTGTGCTTTAAGCTAGAAGGAGCTCAAGGAGCTCACCTTTCCACTGCCATATTGGAAAACATGCCTTGGGTGTGTGAGTGGGTTTCCCCAATATGTTGTGTGCAGGAAGATGGAGATAGATTTTGGTATATTATGCTGTTGGTGTGTTGTAATACTGCTTTAAGGTTTGAAAGGATACTGGTCTTCTGCCAGAAGCCTGACTTTGGTGCCTACCAATTCCTTATATGTTAGCCCTTGTTTCATGTCATCAGATTGTTAATCGTGTATTAATTTGCTGCTTTTAGTGAAAGGCAAGGTAACAAATCTCTCTCTCTCTCTTTCTCTTTCTTAATCTCTCCCCCTACTTTCTCCTTTCTCTCATCCCTTCTCTCCCTCTGCCCCCACACTGCCCCTCCTGCTCTCTCTTCCTCTCTGTTTTCCTCTGTGCTATTTCTGTGCTGTTCCCAGGCTCCCGGGGTGACGGAGTTCCGTAGTAACATTCTGGTTGGTCCAGCACAGCGAGCACCAAGTAGTCAACAAAGCCAGTCCACAGTCTCACATCTCTTCCCTCCTAGTGTAGTCCAGGATGTGTTGGTGAAAGGAGAGCACATCCCTTCCCACTGTTGCAGTTCACAAGTTCCCTCACCTACACCTAGTAAGTTAGAAAGCTGTAAGCATTCTCTCCCCTGCACATGGAAGTGTGTTTCTGTTGGGTAGGCAGGGTGTAAATGGGCCTTGAGGATCCCTAGATAATTTTTGAAGGAAAAGCTTTTCAGGCCCTTCTACCCCACAGTTTCAGTTGCGTCCAGTAGTTTGCAATTTTTGTCTTAAATGACTGTGCAGCATCCCCACAAACTGTGATTCTGTGCTTCCTGTAAGCGGCTCCTTTCTAAAAGGATATGCTGTTGTAGTCACCAAGAAATGAAAGGCATCTGTGTAGGAAGTGCTGGATAGGTTTGTTGTTCAGTGTCATAGCTCTGATTTTGACTGGAGGATCTCAGACACAATCCTTGTAGGTAAGTGCAAAGACTCCTTTTGCATGTGCATTGACAGAGCGTTCCCTGGGCTGGTTCTGCTGGTAAATGGCTTGTAAGTGTCACCATCCTGTCCCAGGCCTTCAGAGACAAATGGGGGAGTCCAGCAGGGCAGTGGAGTTGCAGCCTGTGCATCCAACGTGCCTTTGCTGAAATATGTGTGTGTGAAAGGACTATTACACCTTGCTATTCACGATGTATCATGACATGGTATCCTAAGCTTTCCCAGCAGTCTTGATGTTTTCTAGCATGTGGTTGCTGCATCTAACAGTGTGATTTGATTGCCGACTGCCTTTCAGTTCAATTCTGAGTAGAAACTTCTCAGCGGTTACGTTTGCTACAGAAGGTTGTTTGTTAATGTGTCTTGTGTTTTTTCCTTTCTGAAGGCCGAGACTGTCAGAATTCAGGCCAGGCTTCCCCCTGCACCTCAGAGCAGAGCCCCAGTCCACAGTCTCCTCAGAACAGCTGCTCAGGAAAACCTGCCACTGACCCTACTGTGGCTGCATTTAAGGTGTGTGTCCCTTCCTTTGAGGGGCTTTTCTTCTTTGCCTTCATAGCTACTTTTCTGTCCTGATGTCTGAGCATGGACTAGAGGAAGTTGTGCTTCAAGACAGTGGCATGTTTGTGTGTTGGGCTTAGCTTGCTGCTGCATCCGTGCTGCTCTGTGCAATCCAAAGTGTCAGACTCTAATAATCTACTCTGCTCCCCAGGGATATGTCAGCAGAGGGGCCAGGCTTAGCCGTACCTCTGCAGGTCCTTATGGTCATGACAGCAGTTCCTGCTGTGGCTCACAGAAGTGTTGTGACAGGTGTCAGTTTACTTGGTCAGAGGTTTCAAGCTTAGTGTTCTAAACCGTGGCTTTTTGCCATTGTTCTGTTGGGGCTCTTCAGTCTGCAGGGCTCTGGCCATTGCTGGGGGGAAGTTCTTGACCTGCTGAGTTATTTACATGTCTCCAGTGATGCTATGCTGCTGCACAGAGAAGCAGCTCCACAGACTATGGGTTACACCTGTAAAACCCTTCGAGAGTTACTGGGGTAAGAACTCGGCGGTCTAGAGATAGCACTCAAGTGCTGGCTGTACCTCACACACCAGCTGACCTTGTCAGAACACTTTCTGTGGTGGTATGAGAAACTTCTTCACAAAAACCCCATCAGAACAATCAGCTGTAATCCTCATTCATTCTGTTGTGAAAGGGAGTGTTACTTAAGTGTTTTGCAAGTGCCAACCCCCTTCTGGCTTCTCTGGCTCTGTGTACCCTGTGAGTTGATGACAGTTTGATTACTCCAGGGCAGAAAGGTAAGTTTGACACCTGCAGCCTGTGACTACACTCAGCTCTAGATCTGTTGCAGAGGAGAATCAGAACTGCCCCTTGCTGACCATGCTGCAAGTTAGTCATAAAAGTTGGCAGTGATTTGCTTGGCATGAAAGCTCACAACCAGTAGATGCAGCCTGTTCTGCTGCTAGAGAGTAAGTTAACAAAGAGACAAATTAGTAGGGCTGGCTGATGGTGGGAAAGGGGTCACTAGAGGAAAAGCAAGGGCACTGTTATGGAATAGGCTTTATAGCCATGTAAACACACCTGCTCTGATGGATTGCTTTGGATGTGTACTGTTAGTAACTCTTTTGTAAGACAAGAGAGAAACGGTGATACTCACCAGGCTCCAGATGTATGTGCTTTTGTTCCTCTGTATTGTTAGTTAGATTAAACAGTTCTGTATTGCTAGGTAACACGGTTATTTCAGTTTGGCAAAGCATAGAGGGCACTGGAAATCTCAGTTCTGCTCATGAACCTGCATTTTCTGTGGTTTTGGGCAGCCACTTCACTGCTTTATTACATTGCTTTCCTCCATTATAAAGTGGGGTGATGGTGAGCTCCTGCCAGAAAGCCTCACTGTGCCAGGAATGTGTTCTCTAAGTGCAAACTCTGTTAAAGAAGTTTCTTCATCCCAGGTTTCCTGTGGCAGACTCCCAGGAAAAAGTAGTAATTGAGCAGTGCAGCAATAGGAACAACTCGACCTGGTGCTGCCAGAGAGGGACTCAGAACAAAGAAACCCTTCGGCTGTTACACAGTTACGATCTGCACCTCCTTCACACACCTGGCACACACCTCTGTGTGGAGTGGGGATTTTTGGAGCCGTATCTGGAGCCGTTTTGTTCCTTCCTGGATCCTTTCTCTGTGTCCCTGCTGTGGCTGTGAGCCGTGTGACTGTCCCAGGGATGATCCCTGGCTGTTCCAGGCTCCAGCTGGGCTGGGCAGGAGCCACAGGGCGGCGGTGTGGCCCCAGCTTTGGGAAGGGATCTGCCGGCTGCTCCTTTGTCCTCAGCAGCTCCGAGGCCTTGGAATAATCTGGCATTCCCAGTGCTGGAACAGAAACTAGAGCTCCTTTTATATCTTGGAAAGTCTTTTCTTTCTATGGACACCAACCTTGGGAGCTCCTGTTGATGGTTTATGTAGCTCCCCAGCCCTGGGATCCAGGGGCTGCAGGATCCTCCTGTGCCTAAAAAATCCTGCCCATTGTTTTCTTTGTTACTGATTGTGAGGTATTTACACCACAGCCTGGACCAATTCTGGGTCTGCTGATCTTTGTTCTTTTGTTAATGTAAATACTAAATGTTTTATTTCGTGATGACACAGCTGAAGCTTAGAAAGAGGTGTTTCTTTCTGCTAAAGCACTCCACAGACAAATAGGATCTTTCAAACCTTCGTATGCCTTGCTGGCAAGTAACAAATCATGTGCATACTGTACAAGTCTAGAACCACCAGGTAATAGAATATCTTTCAGATTTTCTCCTTGCCATCCTGGCTTGTGATGCTTAAAATAGGTGCAGATGTCAGAGGTTGCTTGGCCCACAAATACAGTTTCAATTCATTATTAAAATTCTGGAGAGTTGTTCCAGGGGAAACTGTGGATGGCAACAAGTCAACAAAAACGACACTGAATTTGAATAGCTGAAATAGTCATAGCAGTAGAACAGTAGAGGAGAACGGCATAGACTGAGCTGATTTTATTTATGCAGAATCGAAGGATGAGGCATCTTTCAGAACAAAAACGAAGGTTTAATATCAAGATTGGTTTCAGTGCTCTGAACAGCTTGGTGTCAGCCAACTCCAAGTCGGTAAGTACTGCAGCAGCACTTACAGTTTAATGTGAAATGTAAGAAAGAGCCATTCTAAAAGTCTTGTTAATAAATGTAATCATTTCACTGCTGAGTCGTCAGCTGAGCACAGCAGAGCACACACTGCTGGAACACAGCAGTGAGCAGAGGTAGAATGGAAAAGCTCAGGTAAATTCCCAAAATTTCCTGCACCATTGAGATCTCTGCTTCCCAGCAGGAGTCAGAAGCATGGTCAGTTCAGATGATTTGGAAAATCTCTTTAGGACTCTTTACACCACCCATCTGTCTTTAAGAATCAGGGCCTTTTTTTCCCCTTTCACCTGTTTTTTGTGCATGGGTTTCAGAGAAAAAAATTCCCAGGTGATTTCTCATTGTCAAATGACTTTGTCCAAATATAAGAACTTACTGGCTACACCAGTTAATTTAGTTCACTAAACTGAAATACAGATATATCTGCACAACAAAATTTTTAGTGTCCTTTAAATACCAGTAGCTTTGAAACATGGAAAATACAAAAGCTTTTTGTGCAGCATGTTGATTTGTTTACATAACTTTTATAGTTTCAGAAATTTAGGTGATACGTTGTCAGAATTTCACTCCCTGACTTGAATAGCTTATTTGAAAGGAAGTCCTTTTTAAAAACTGAGCTTTACTGAGATGTCTGGTTATTTTATTTCTCAAGTACAGATTTTTGATTGGTTCCTCCAAACTGAAGAATTATCTGTCTCCTTTGGTGGGTCCTTCTGTTTAATAACTTCAGGTTTCCCAAACTAAATAATTTATATTACTAACTTCAAGCAGCACTTCTACCAGCACTATAAATCTGTCTGGAGATGTAACACATCCTTCAGTACTTAAGTAAGATCTGTAAATATTTTTAAGAGGACAGATAATGAAATAAAACATTTAAAATTATTGAAATACTTCTTTCAACAAAGTAGGAGAAATGTAATTTATGGAAGAAAACAACCCCTGCACTCACATTTCTCTGTTCTGGAGTGCGAAGAGGAGTCAGAGAAATGCAGAGTTGAGTATCTGAAGTGTCTCTGCCTGACCCTGTGCTTTTACACACAGTGAAGGGAAACTAAAGAGTGCTGGAGTGCAGGTTAGGAGGACAAACTCTCCATGAATCTCAGGTTGTTGCAGAAAGCGAGCTGTGTGTCTGTGTTTGGCCTAGATCAGCCATGCCATCACGCTCCAGAAGACAGTGGAATACATCGCCAAGCTGCAGCAGGAGAGGACACAGATGCAGGAGGAAACCAGGCGCCTCCGGGAGGAAATCGAGGAGCTGAACGCCACCATCCTGTGAGAACAGGGAGCTTCCAGGGTTGCAGCAGCAGCTTCAGTGGTGCTCAGACTGAGCAGCAGGGGCTGAGCAGCAGGGAGCGTGTGCTCAGTGTCACACCAGGGAGCAGATGGGTGGTGGGCAGAACAGAGCTGCTGCCAGCTCCACGCAGAGCTGCTGTGAGATGGGCACTGGTGCAAACTGTGGATTTTCAGCGAGCTCTGAGCGTGGAATGCACAACAGTGGCAGCATCAGGGAGGATGTGTCAGGTCAGAATAGTTCTGAGGAGAAGTCAGCGAGGATAAAGCTCATTGGTGATTGAGCTCTCACTCTTCACAATGGCTTTGCTGCAGTTTTCATATGCAGTCGGTTTTTATAGGAAATTGTGATTGAGTACGTAAGACACAGAACTTGGGCTCCAGAAGTTTGCCACTGGCTGAGCAAAACTGTGATGAATCACTTCACCTTCCCAGTGCCTCAGTTTGCCCTGTGGGTTTACGATTGTTATGTACTATTACATAGCATGTTGAGAGCACCAATGGGTTTGCTTCCATCTCCAGAAGTTTTAGGCTTAAGCACAATGTTAGAATTAGCAGTAAATCAAACTATTTTTATTTTTCTTACAAAATATGATGAAACCTGATTGTTTTTATTTTAAATTGATCTGTTTCATAAGAATCTCTGTTACATCTTCTTCTGTAACATTGCTTAGGAGTAACTGTGGAAATTCTTCTTTGACTCCTAATGTGCCTTCCCCTTAATGGATGCCCAGAATTACTTTGTTCTGTTGTACTTTGTTTTCAGTTCTTGCCAGCAGCAGCTGCCTGCTACCGGGGTTCCTGTAACGCGGCAAAGGTTTGACCACATGAGGAGGTTGTTTGATGAGTACGTGAGAAGCAGGACCCTGCAGAACTGGAAGTTTTGGATTGTATCCTTTTATCCAACCTGATGAACTTGGGATTTGGTACTGGTACTTTTAGAGCCAAGAACTTGGGATTCTGATGCTGTGAGTTCGAGCCAAGTTATTTAAATAACAAATGTCTTCAGTATTCATCCACATCTATGTGTGGATATGGATTCTTGCAGAACTTGTTCACCTCAATGTGTGGGAGGTAACTGGAACGTAAAATGCAACGCAGAGGCAAAGTTTTCTTGCTAGGTTACCATAATGCAAGAAATCTGCTGTGGACTCTGCTGTAACTGCAGCTCTGGCTGTCTTTTGGGAAACCTATGTAGACAACAGCGAAGATTTCAGGGGAAAGAAAACTACAGTTACAGAATCTGTTGAAAAACTTATACAATCCCCTTTCCTTTTTTCCCCTTCAGGTCAGTGTGGAGGCATTTTGCAAAATACAGTGAATATCACTAGGAACTAAGGTTCAATTTTTTCCTCAGTCTTAGTGTTACAGATTTGAAAATTCAATTTTTGAAACATTGCAATCCCTCTGGCGGTTGAAGCCCATTTAGAAATCCAGTGTTTTCTCTGCCATAGCCTTTCCCATAGAATGTTTTGAACTCCCCCTTCGTTGTCTCCCTTGACATTTGATGGTTTGCAGTTCAGCATTATTATTAAGCCATTGTTTGAGTCCTTCAATGGGATGGTTTCCACAACAAGCTTTAAGGATCTGAACGAAACTGCACTGGCCTGGTTGGATCAGCACTGTTCTCTTCCTGTTCTGAGGCCAGCGAGGTGAAGTTCCATCCAGCAGCTCATCCAGATCATAGAAAGTGTAATACAGTAGCATTTCTTAAAAGTCAGGATGACAAAGAAAGCACATGATGCTGAATGTGACTTTCGCTTCCTTTTTGTGAGCTCAGTGAAAAAATAAGAGCCTCTTCTGATGGTGAAGACAGAAAAAAAAAAAACGGTTGAATATACCAGAATTTAAACAGTCTTTGACTACATATAAATTTCAAAAGCTCGGCTCTAGTTGGAGTATGTTTGGCAGTGTGATTTATCTCATGATGAGGGAAGACCTCTGAGATCTGTACTCAGCTTTGGAATGACCTTCTGTTCGGGCATCGTTGCTTGATTCTTTCCCCCTTGCCATTCAGCAAGTATTTAATTTACGTTTGTAACTATCAAGGGGTGCTCTCTTTTGTAGAAGAAATATCAGTCAGACTAATGCATCTTCCTGCTGCTTTCCTGCCTTTTTTTTGTCACAGTGGTGCTGAACACCCTGCGGCACCTGAGCAGGACCACGTCGATCCTGTCGGACCCGTCGCGGCTGCCGGAGCAGGCGCGGGAGGCCGTGGCGAAGGTGAACAAGAGAGCTGGGGAGACCTAACAACCAAAGACACTGAGGTGCTTGTCCCAGGGGTGGAGAACCCGCCAGGCCCCGCCTGCCCAGGCTCCTCCAGTCGGTGCACTTTAGAAAGGATTCTCTCCATCACCCATTGGAGACATTGTTCAGGGCACCTGGCCCTGCCTTCCGAAGAGGTGCAGGTGATGCCGCGTTGTCAGAACGTTTTGGTTCCTCTCCAGTGCTCTGCTGTGCTCTGTCACGTGAGAAAAAACACCAAGCTCAGGTAAACTCAGCAGGTTTGAGCCCTGCAGGCAGCAATAGATCTCCATCAATGCATCCTTATGCAACTAATGAAACACCCTCAGTTCTCTGAAGTGTAAATCCTGTACACCAAGGAATGTGCTCTTCAAGGGGAAAAAGTACTTCTGATTTCATGAAGCAAAATGTGCTTTTCATTTTGTTTTCTGGTATTCAGTTCCATGTGTTTTACTTGAATAGTGAAAATTGTTAAACAGGATCATACGAAAAACCAAAGGAGAAGAAAAATCTGTCAGCGATGTCAACTTGTGGCAAAAATACTAGAATTGAAATCTCAGGCTGTGTTTTGTGTATTTTTATTTTAATGAGTGTATCATTGCATTTGATCAGTTTCAAGATGTGCTTTATTTTCTAGTAAATAAAGTAGCTGATTTTTTTTATTTTTTTTTATATAGCCATTGCAAGGGAGTAGCAGACTGTGCAGTAAGTGCAAGAAAGCAGTTTTAGATTGTATAAATTCTGCAATTAGGATAAATATATTAATTTTATATCAGTTTAATCCATAAACTATTTTCTTGCACTCTGCACGGTTCAGCTGCCATCCTCACAAAATGTGCACATATAAAACACATCCATAGGTAAATATAGTAGCACTTCAGAGAAAAGAATTGAGTTTGTAATGTTAAAAGATTGGCTTTTTTTATTATCTCAGAAGTTGTATCAAACCACATGGACTTGCAGTCAGTTCTTTGCTTCTTTGTCTTTTTTTTGCTTCTTCTCTTTGCCTTCTGTCTGAAAAACCTGAAGGACTTTGCTAAGCCTAGTCTGCATGGGAAGGTTATGTTCAGCATGAATTATAAAACATGTAAAAATAAGTTTAAAACTCAAAATACTGAATAACATTTTTCTGTGAGAGTCTCAGCACGTACTGGGCTCTGCTGCAGGTGAGCTGAGTCCCGTTCCAGCAGTGATTGTCCATCCTGAGGCAGCACTGGGATGTTCATTCCAGCTGATTGTTCATAGTCTGGGATGATCCCATGACCCTTGTAATTCCACTCACCCCTTGATCCTGATTGTTCAGAGCTATGCAAACGGTGAGAACACTTCCCTTGAGCAGTTTTCTTCCAGTTCCAAGAGCAGGCTGGAGGTGCTGTGCAGCCTCTCACAGTGGGAAAGTGAGGAGTAACTGGAACACTTGGGGGTTGCACACTCTGAAATGGGCTCAGTAAGTTCTCCTTGGGGAAGGGAGCTTTTCTCAGCATTGTCCCCAATCTCCTCCACTTGATGGGCCAAAGTTTGAAAGGAAACAATAGGTCTGGGGAGTAGGACTGAGCACAGGGGGTGATTTTGTTCTTGTTTCTCCTTTGTCCTGAGTTTTTGCAGCTAATGGCTTTCCTTGCAGAGTTCCTTCTGTGAGAGCAGCACTGTAGCAAGGAGAAGGCACAAAAGGTGAGCCCCAGAGCCCTCTCCCTGCATGGAGGGACTGGGGGCTGAAGGGGAAGGCAGAATGGCACATTTTGTACCAACACACCCTCCTGTAGCTGTGCAGGCAGAGGGGGAGATGCTTTTCTTTCTTTTTTTTTTTACAGTAGATTTCACTTATAATTGGAAGTTCATGGCACATGTGAAAACCTGTGTCCCTGTGACAGAAGCAACAAAATTCCAAGTCTCAGCCAAGGAATGTTGTGCAAAGATTGTCATAGTAATTAAATAGTGAGTAGATTTTCTGGAGGGATCCATTCCTAGATCTTTAATAATGTTGTAATCAATTAAGCAATATTCTTTTGGATACATCTGGGTAAGAAGTGTTGAATAAGTAAACCCTTTGTTAAATCAGTGCTTTCAGTCCTCCCATTTTTATCACTGGTTGTGAATTTGACTCCAGTAAAATCATTTTACACTGTGGTGAGCTGGGGATGTCAGCCCCTCGTGTCCTTTCCTTGGTGGGCTGATCTCACTGTTTGTGTGTTAAAAACATGTCTGGGTTTCTAGCAAGAAAGCAGTAGGCATATTGTCCAAGAGCTGGTGTTTTTGCTGAGCTTTTCAGATGAGCAGATCCTGCAATGCCTCCCCTGCAGTGTGGTCTCCTGCTTGTCAGCAGTGATGGTGTGTGATTTTTACCATTTCTGGTATCGATGACGTGGGGGTTTTGTCCCAACAAGCACAGTGCAGTACAATCATCCTTCAGGGCCCAGGGAGATCTGACAACTGCAGCCCTAACATCCATATCTCACTGAATGGATTGGAAACTGAAAGCAGCCTTAAAGGAACAGGATGGGGTAATTTAACTGCACTGCCAGAAATTTTGTACATTCACAGTTTTGATGTGGATGGAAAACTCATCCATCAGATTGCACCGTAAGCTGGTTACAATTGGAGGGAAAGGGCTTGTTAACAAATTGTGGTGCAGAAACAAACTCAAAGCACTATTAAAAAACTGCAAATCTTTACAGAGAAAAAAATTAAATATTGCTTACTTGGGCAAGAGTGTAGGAGGGGGGAAAGGAAAAGTGAAAAGATACTTTCCACTAGTGCAATTACCAGAAATGATGTGGCTGCTCTTTGAAGCATTGATTCAATATGTTCTTATCACCCTGTTATTGCAAATCAGAATTCTTTTCTTTTATCAGTCAGCCTTGTGAGGAGAGTGATTTCACTTCATTTGGAAACACAGGAGGAAAAAAGCTGGTTTATGTCTCACATCTGAACAGTAGCCACTAAAGATTGGTGTGGAAAGAGACCACGTATGTATTAGTTCCTGCATAGTTTTCCACTTTGATTTATGTTTAAACACCTTAGTCTGTCTTTCTCACCCATGGAGAAGTTTAAATACTTTATTTTTTTCCAAGTTTGGTAGCACTTTCTCCCCTAATTTAAGCACTCTGATTTCCTCAATGTCACCAAAGCAAGCAAGCCAAACACACAGTGCCTATAGTCTGCGCAGAATTGCAGGTGCTGCACATCTGTCTGGTGCTAAACTTTTGGAGAATCCCCATATAATTGAATACAGGTAGTATTCTGTCAAATCCAACGTGTTTCACTCAGTAAAGGAGTGGCTAAATAACTTGTTTATGGCCTGTGATATGCACAAAGTCAGACTGGGATTGTCTACTGGTTCCTTCTGACCTCGAATTGCATTAATTGGTATATTGTATACACAAGTTCTGGAGAATTTGGGCATTACCTGGTGTAGTTATTAGCTTGTACTGTAGTTATTTTAGCAGGAGGAGTAAGGGGTGAAGGTCCAAAAGCAAACTAGAATTGAAGGAATTACTGAGGAGTAGGATCAGAGACAAGTGCACGCTTCACCATGACAGTCTGATCTCTGCACAAAACCAAAGGATTCTTGGTTAATACCATTTGCCCTGACTGGAATGTTCTTCCATGCTGTTCTAGACCCCTGGGGAAGGCTTCCTTGAAGGAGGGGCCTGCTAGAATGTTCCCATCTGTGCCTTAGGTCTTGGTGTCATGTATGCATTTGATTAGTCATAAGTCATCCATTGTTCCTCCTAAAATGATGCTCTGTGGAAAATTCAGCGAAGAGAGGAAGTGGAGCTTCCCTGGCTTTTTAGAGGATTTTATCTGTGTGGCATTACTGCGACCCTTTCAGACTGAGGTTGTGAGTAGCTGTGTCTATGTTTGGAAAAAATTGCATCATTCCTGCTGAATCCACGTCCCTCCACTGCCGTGTGCAGGAGCACGAGTGCACACATGGACATAACCTCTGCTCTGAGAAACCCAGGAGGCAGGCAAGGGCTTAAACCTCTAAATCTGAAATGGCTTGAAAAGACAAAGGGCTGTCAAATGTATTGAAAAACTGCATCCCTTTGTATCTTCAGGTTTTTTTACATTCCTTTGTGAGTGTGTGTGTTTGTGTTCACATGTGGTAGAAGTGACAGGGACAGGTAAATTTAGTTTTGTTTGCTTTTAAAGCCCAAAACTCCTGAAAAGCAGTTTGAGAACAGGAGAGGGAAGCTCACTGCAGAAATGTTCAGTAAGATAATGCTTTTGTAGTACAAATTATTTGAAAGCTCTTTCACTCTCTCAGTTTCTGGAGTGGATAAGTCTTGCCTTGATGTTGCCAGCTAGAAGGTAGTGCTGAAAATAGAATGGGTTTCTCACTGATTTCACCTTTTTCTTTCTTTTTTTTTTGGTTTCTTTCCACCTTTATTGCATGGAAAATCACCAAAAATCAAAAGCCTGATGACACTCAGTTTAGGTTCTTTGGGGATTCAGTCACACCAGTCTGGAGGACTATGGACAACTATTGATAACTTTTAGGAGTTTTTTTAAGTAGGTGAGACATCAGGAGTTTTCCTGTTGTTCCTCAATTTATACACTTGAGTTTCAGAGGCGATGATTTGTTTTGGTTTTTTTTTTGTTTTATAGGACCCCAATATTCTTCCCACAACATCAGTTAAAGCTCCAGTTTTCTTTGGTTTCATTCTTGGTTGGATTTTCTGCTCATTTACTGTGTTAGAGCAGAAGTGGTAGAACCAAATTGTAGCTTTATCTGTAAAACTTGAGTTCTTCAGTTACAATTACAGTAACTTCAGTTACAATGAAACACACCTTAGGTATATAATGGAATTAATTTCTAGCCATTATCTGAACTTTTTATATCTGACCTTTTCCAACATGAATAAGGTTTTCAGTCGAAAGATATCAATGTTATCAGCAAGCCTTTTAACAATACAATAAATAAATAGATTGTTTTCTTCTTCTAACCTTGTATTTAAATGTGTTTTAAATGAATGGAATTCATTCTTGTTAAAAAAAAGGAAAAAAAAAGCTTGAAGGTATGAGGACTTCAGGTTGTGCTCTTGCTTTGCTTAGATTCCTGTTCTGTTGCATGACAACTTCTGTTGTGCTGTTGATATGTAGCACTTTTCAGTAGGTCTGTTAAATTGTGCAATGCATTTTTTTATATTTACAACCAAAACAATAAAGGATATTTTTTGGAAGAAACTGGTCGCAATGCCTTTATTTTCTGACTGGAGGTGGAGAAATGGTAAGTACAATTGTTCCTGGACCAGGGCCAGCACATGGCATCCTTTTTGCAGCTCTAAAAGCTGACAAGAGCTCATTTCCCTATGAACAGTGCTGGGGTTACCTTTGGATCTGTGTGTCTGGCATTCCCAGAGCAGGGCTCTCTATCCTCTATGGAGTTGCTGAAGTTTGGACTCCTTTTGGGATTGATGTTAGTATTAGGCACTGAGCTGCTTAAGTCCATTTAAAAAATGAGATTAATAAACCTGCCTTTAATGACTGATTTTTGTTTTTCCCTGGTAGGACACTCCAGATCTCTGTGCTTCAGTTGTCACCTCCCTGGCATTTTGGATTTTCTTGCCTAGTGGAAGCAGCGTTGAGGCTCTAGTTGAAGTGAAAGGTAATAGAAGAGTGAAAAGAAGGATTTTATTTTAAAATCACCGCACAAGAGTTTGTGCTGGTTGATCTTATCCTTGTGATTGGTGCCTTTGACTTGGTATTTCTGATGAGAACTTCTGATGAGTCAGGCCTGTGGTTCCAGGAGGTACAGCAGTTTTTGAACTCTGCTTTGAATTTTTCAGAAATCACAAGCTTGATCTCACATAAAGCATTTTGGTGGGAGTGAAGAGCAGTGCTCTTTCAATAGTGATAAATCAACTCTTCAGCCTTCACTCTTGACCAAGCACTACAAATGCCAGAGTTACTGCAGCGATGCTGTCGAAGCTCTCTGGGAGGAAGCTGTGGCTGCAGAGCACTGTTTCTGTACTACTGATTTAGTGGTGATTTCAGAGAGGCTGCTGTAACTTCAGCTGAGGTACCAGAAGACTTTGTGAAGTGGTTTCTTTTTGTGGCTGGCTCTGCTAATCCTTGAACACTGCCAAAAGTGCACCTGCACTTGCTCCGTGGAAATGATGCCAAATGAAATCACTGCTGTAAGGGAATTGGCCCTTCAGTGGGCAGACAGCTCAGGGGTCCCTTTATATCTAAAAGAATGGAATGGAATGCTCACTAGATTTTTTATTTAGTTATTTGTTTTAACCTATATTTGCCCTCAGGAGCTCATCTCTGCCTGTTCTCATCCCTGAGCACTTTCTCCAGGAGGTGAGCAGACAGTGAATGGTTTTTAGGGTTTGTTGGAAGTTCCCTGTGGGCAAACACAGAAGAGCCCCTGCTGTCATCCAGAGAGATGTTTAACATGTTCCTGTTTCGGAAAAAAAGTGTGTGTGTCACACTCCCTGTGCCTTCCACCACCAAATGGAAACAAACCCAGGAAGGATGAGACTCATCACATCCCTGAGTCCTGCTGCTGCCCTTCTGACACTCCTTACAGAGCCCAGCTGTGGCTCCTCCATCCAAACTGTTCTTTCCTCACAGGCCTTGAAAGCTTTGTTTTCAACCAGGATGAATGGGGAACTGCTTGTCAGGAGATCTTTTGCTGGTGACCAAATCATGACCACAGCAGAGATGCACCCTGTGGCACAGGTGTATTCCCCAGCTTGCAGCCCTCCAGGGCTGGAGAGGATTTATCTGATCCCTGGTGACCTGCACCAGGAAGGCCACAGGGCTGCAGGTGTTCTCTCACTGTTCTGGCTGGGGCTGGCACCTTTTCCTCTCGGCAGTGACTGGTCTGAGTCTTCCCCCCGGGGAAGAACAGCTCTTCTTTCTCAGGTAGCTCTTCCCGTGCTGTGAGTTGGGGCAGACCACCTAACTCGCTTCGACATCTTGTTAGCACTGCTGAGGAAGTGTTTCCCATTCTAAGGAAAACACTTTTGCTGAGCTATTTATACATTTAGAAGGCGAAACAAAAGCCGTGCATGGGAGAGGAAACCACAGGGAGCGGCCCTGTATAATCCTCTGGTTCAGCAGGGCTTAAGTGGTTTGTGTCAGTCGTTGGCAGTGGCGATGTTTAAGCCCTCGGGATGTGGCTGTTGTGCTGCTCAGAGTGGTTTGCTGACCGCACCTGAAAAGGTCAGGCAGGTGTTGCTTCAGCCTTGGGGATAAGCACATCCCCAGGCAGTGATTTTTTTTTCCCAACCACTCTTCTTTGTCTATTAAAAATGAAGGGTGTGAGGTTGGAGTTTTACCTTCTGCACATCACCACTAAGTGACATCTCCACAGTTGTGTCTGAAATGGGGCACGTTTGGGAGGAATTCTTCCCCTGGCTCCAGCAAGGAGCTTGGTCCCTCTGTTCCTCTTGGGAAACTTGAGTGCTTTCCTAGGATCCCCCCTCAGACTTTTGGGGGACTGGCAGTGTACCTCAGCTGATATCAAACCCACTTTTCCTGGAGAAGTCTGAGCAGAACAGGGCCAGTGCAAAATATATTGACAAAAGGACTAGTAAAAAGAGAATCCAGCAATATTTCTTTTATTTAATATTTTAATCAAGTTCCAGTTTCTATCCAAAGGTGGTAACAGGAAATGAGTAAAACCATTCATCTACTAAGTAGCAAATAGATCCCTTTCAGTATTAAAATATAGGAGTTAAAAATATTAATAAATAAATATATAAACTCATTGCTTAAATAGATTTATAAAAATAGATGTGTTGTATAAATTCATAAATAAAATTCACTAGTAGAAAAGTACAAAATCAGCCTACTGCCAATCAAATTTTCTTTTGAAAAATAACTTCAAGATAAAAATATAAATAACATTAAAATTACTGAAATTACACTTTTCTGATTGCTTATATATGTCAAGGTTGGTTAATTAAATTACCCTGACTCATGTTAATCCATCCTTATTATATGCTGTTGCAAATAAGACAGTATAAATAGTTTTATAATAAATACAATCAATAACTTAAAACATCCTTTAAGTATTAAATTAAACTAGATTATATCGTTTTAGAGAAAGGAAGTACATTATCAGTGTTGATCCTGGCATCAAACTGATCCCATAACCCCTGACAGGTCACATTTAACCAGCTCTCCAGCATCTTCGAGCTACTTTTTCCTCCTGGCGTATCAAACCGCTGCTTCACGGTACAGGTTTCCCGTAACTTGCATGATGTCCTCGTACCTCTTTAAAACCCACCAGAGGTAGGTTTTCTTGTCTGCCAGGCCCATGGTCTGGACCTGGGGGTGCACCTGGGGCAGGTCCTGGCTCCTGCAGGTGTAGAAGGCGGTGCCCTCGCTCAGCGTGGTGTTCAGCTGGTTGAGGTTGGCCTTGACCACGCCTTGGGAGCTCTCGGTGCAGATGCTTTCTATGTCGCCTGCCAGGCTTCTCAGGATGTTGTGGATGTGGTGCAAAGCACAGCAGTTTTCCTGGAAAGCCAGACATTGGGGTATTCTCTCTGCCATGTCTCTGGCTTCGGACATAAGCTTCCAGGGCTCAGGATAGAAGGTTGGAGAGATGCACTTTTGCTGTGGGGAGGGAAGAGGAGAGAGAAATTGTTAAATCCTTTGGTTTCTCTTTCTCAGTTGTGTACTGATTTGTGGGGTTTTTGGTTGCGGTTCAATTGTTGTATTAACATCTCCACCCCTTTGATCAAGCAGGCATTGCACAGGATGTGCAGTTCCTCTCCCCATGCCCTGCTTGCCTTGGTTCTCAGCTTTTCTAAACCTTGGGTTCTGTTCTTTGCTGTAGGGGCAAAATTTACCTGTGCCAGAGATCTGGTTTGGCCTGAGTATGTTTTCGTCTGTTTCGGCAGAGATGGTTTTAATTTCAAGAATGAATTCAGAGGAAATGTCAATATTGATTTTTATCAACATGCTCTTGGGAACAGGGTTTCAGGAACTGAACTTTGTCTGAGGCATTGACACCTGGGTTCAGTGCACGTTTTACCTTTCTAAGGAAAGGATGGGGGAGCTGGATTTTTGGCAGAAGTGCTCAAGCACTAGGGCCAGAATGAACAGCAAAGCAATTTTCGCCATATTTCCAGTGATCTGACTAAATTCCTGCAAGAAGATGCCTAACAGGACTCAGGAGACTGAGAAGGAACACGGGGAATCAGGAGGACCCCAGCTGGCAATGAGCTGAGGCAAAGTCACCCAAGCTCTCTGCAGCTGCCCTTGCTCCAACTCAGCCCTGAAATAATGCAATGAACGCTTTCCTTCTTGCATGGAAAGCAGAGAAGAGCCTCCTTTAGGTTCTAACCCAAATACTTCTTTTCTGGTGGCCTTTCTAATGTTTTATAATAATTCAAAAGATTTCTTCACAGACATAGACACAGCACATGGAAAATGGTGCACTTACATAGAATTCAAACAACTCATGCGCTTTCTGTTGTATTATTATTGCCAAGGTCGGTATCTCCTTAGTGAAATGATTCAGCCTCTGTCCTGTAGTCACTTTGCTTTCTGATATCTCTGTTGGTGCCGTGGAGCCCAAAGGAACCAGTAAACAGAAGAGGAAGATTGCAAACCTGTTGATCTCTGCATTCAGATGAAGAGAGGAAACCGAAAGGAAAGAAAGAATACAATGATAAGTCTCAATCTTCTGCATAGTTTTTACAATTCTCAATAGTTCTGTGCAGCGTGATACATTTTTAAAGCACATAGGCATGAAGTGGCTGAGCTAGAGATGAGCATCAACCAGGGCAACCTTCCAGCCTGTAGCAAGGGTAAGTCACACCCACCTGCTCTGCATTCCATGGCGGGATGGGACAGCAGTGGCTTGGCTGGGAGCTGGCGTTGGAGCTGGTTCTGGAGCTTCTGCCTGCCTGGAGTGCTGTGTATGGGGCCAGCCAGGCTGCATTTAAGTGCTGTGAAGTCCTGCGTCAGTGGCTCCCCCACAGTATTTTTTTTTTCTTTTTTGCCAGTGACAATTCGGGGTTTTTTTGTTTTTTGAAAGATTACATCGAAAGTTGGTTCAAATGTGTGTTCACTGATTGTGATCTAGGTGCAGTTTCAAACTGACATAGAGGGTGTCCTGTGTCATCTCTTTGACTAGGAGCTTGGGATACTTGGCTTGGCCATCCCATCTAAATCCTTGGGCTCTCCAAAGTGTGGGATTTAGAAAATAAGCTCTTGTTTTATTTTAAAGGTGGTTGGGAGAACATTATTGCTGCCCAAAGCCATTGCTTCTCCTGCAGAGTTAGTGTAAGAGTGTATGAGTTACCACGGCCTACGGGAAGGACAGTTCTGACAGACACTTCTCTTATTTGAGGGTTTTATAATTACTTGGTGGGAAAATGGAGGCAGACAGAAAGAGAGAAAGATGTTTCTTTGTGCATGGTGTTCTTTAGGAACGTCCCTACAAAGGCAGTGGTGGGTACAGATGGCTCCTTTCAGGCAGAAGAGTGATCTTGGAGGGTTTCTTGTTTGGAAGCACCAAACCTGCGGAGATGCAGTTGGTGAGTGGCCCACAGGAAGATCCGTGGAAGGTGCAGGAGCTTGTACATAAAAGGTGCCATTGGGCACTGCCAGCCCCCTTCCAGCTCTCTCAGATGAGCACAGCCAGGGAGGACTGGGATCTGATCTTTTCCCAAGAGCAGGAATATCTCTGTGCAGCACTGAAGGCAATGGGGCCCAGTTATTTTAAATAGTGATGCAAATAAAAGAAGCAGAATTTTTACAGCTTTGCTTTTCCACAAAACCACTGGTTCAACCACTGGTAATGCTCTTTCAAAGACTTTCAGAGGATTTTACTTCATTTTCTCCTGAGGACAGCACTTTACCTGGTTATTCCACTCCAGGACATGCCATTATCTCATAGGCTGTGCATGCTGTGCACATCCTTTCCGGTGTGTACAGGGCTGTGATAGGCTGCTGAGCTGATAAGGGAGCAGGTCAGCATCCGTCCTGTAAAACCCAACCTGAGAAGTTCAGCTTTCCACCACGTAACTGTCAGACACCACAGAGCAACTGCAATTCATTTGGTGAAGTTCTGCTGACACACGCTGTGCTGTCAGCCCTCTAAAATGGAATTTGTAGCCATTGCCTCAACACCTATCGCTGAAAAAAGGAAATTAATCTCCATGTGCGGAGACCTGACGCTCACCTGAGACAGTTGTGGCTTTTGTTCCTGGAGCTCACCTACTTTTTCCAAGTGTGGGAGCTGGTATTTTCAGCTGTGAGCTTGTTTTCTGATGGCCTTACATGGTTGTGTGGCAGCACCCTCCACGTAAAGTGGAGAGCTGGGCTTTCAGAGCTGACTGAGACCCTGACTGCTTCTTCTCTGGAACCTGAGTGACACTCAGGACACAGATAAGGGAAATGGCAAATTCCATGCCAGATGAGTTTGGTGCTGTTCCAGACCTGCTCCACCCTCTGCTTGGAGAGTTTGGTTCCATGGCACCATCTCCTAGCGACAGGGACACAAAGCACTGAGCCAGGGGATTCCCTGCCAGGCCAGGGCTGGATGGCAGCACCCAGCAGCATCTCAGCTGCTATCCAGGAGTACCTGCAGCACCTGGGGCTGCAGGACTTCCCCTGTGGCCTTGGCAGCTGGGTAGGGATCTGGGAGGGCACAGCCGTGGACATGGCACAGGGCCGCCACTGCCTCTCCTCTCTCCCTGTCCACAGAACAAATCCCGCCTCAATGCCCGTGGGAGAATCCAGGCAGAGCCAGCGGGGCTGGAGGAGGCTGTGCCACCGGGAGAGGAGACCCCCGAGGTGCTGCTGGAGCTGCTGAGAGACCAGCACAGCCCCTGGGCACTGCCCCCCGACTGCAGCCCCCAGGAGCAGCTCCTGCGGGAAGTGGCCGTGCTGGCACCCGAGCTCCTCCATGGCTCCAGAGTCTTCCAGGCTGTCAAGTCCCTGCGGATACTCGACAAGGGGGTAAGTGCAGCTGCTGGTGCCCATAAAGATGTAGGCCAGGAAGCCGTGTCTTCCTGCTGTGAGGGAAAACATCCTGGGAAAAGGACACCTTCCCATCCCAGGTTCTTCCTGGGTGCTGCAGCTGGAGTAGAGCTTCTCCTCACAGCCTCTCCAGGATGTCGTGCTAATCTGTGTCACACGGATGTCACACGGATCAACACGTGTCCATGTCACCCTGGCCATGAGGTGCCTCAGGGACACGTGTGCCAAACCCAGCTCTTTGCAGGTGGAGGAGGTGGATGAGGGTCTGCTGCAGTTCCAGCAGCTGGAGGAGCTCGTCCTCAGTGCCAACCACATCAGCAGAGTGACCTCAGCCCACCTGCCCCGGAGTCTGAAGGTGAGCGAGCAGGGCCTTGTGCAGGATGGGGCAGGAATTCCCATCTGGGAACACAGTGAAAGCCAAGCAGCTCGAGGGGGTGCCAGGAACAGCTCATTGCAGAGGTGTTTGTTGTTCCTAATGTCCTGGGCAGGTCCTGGAGCTCTGCTGCAACGCTGTGGGTGATCTGCAGGACCTGTGTGCTCGGCCACCCCCGGAGCTCCAGCACTTGGGGCTGGGGTACAACCGGCTGTGTGGCCCTTCCCAGGAAAAGCACCTCAGCGTGGATTTCTGGTAATGCCACAGGCTGAACGTGGGCTCCTGGAAGGGAGATAGGCAGATGTGAACAGGTGACCTCAAGCCGTGGAGGTGGCCCTTTTTTGGGAAAATACAGCCCTTCAGAAGGGTTGTTTCTTTGCTCTGTGTCCACTCTGTGCAGAGTAGTCTGTCTCTGCTGTCTTCTGTCTCATGCCCAGGGGTTGTCTTGGTCCTTGGCAAGGTGTGGAATGGGGAGATCACCAGGGGAGCTGCCTTGACACCCTGCCCACCACAGTTCCATTTCCCTGGGCAGTCTACTTTTTCCATGTCCTTCCCAAAGCCCCCACTGGAAGCCTGTAAGGATCTGAAGCGTAGACTGCATCACCAAATGATGCAGTGGCATCATCAATGGATGCTAAAGAAATGTTTTTGTGTTGTGGGGCAGACTGGCAATGGACTGTACGGCTCAGGAATTTGGAATTGACCTCCAGATTGGATTCCTCAGTTCAACCCAGTTTGTGCTGGGGAAATACGATTATTTTTTCTGTTTTTGCCCTAGGGCCATAGCTCTCTATCCTCAAATGGGTGCTGGCTGCCTTACCTCCTTCCCTGGGTTCTCTCCTTAGGCCAAACCTTGTCTCCCTTGACCTGAGCTTTAACAGCCTGACGGACCTGCTGGAGCTGGTCTCCCAGCTGTCCACACTGCAGAACCTCCGCATCCTGGTGCTCCAAGGGAACCCGCTGGCTCTCATCCCCACTTACAGAGGCTTCCTCGTGGACAGCCTGCCCCAGCTGTCCATCCTTGATGACATCCACATATGGCCTGATGAGAGGCAGCAGTTCCACGGTCTGGGGAGGCAGCCAGGTGAGCCCCTGCCTTGGAGCCTGCCCGTGCTGACCCTGTGGTTCAGGAGGGGGTTTTCACTGTGGTTGAGCTCTGTGATTACAGTCGAGGTTGTTTCAGCCTTACGCCCAAGAACAACCCATCCCAGTCCCAGCACTGCCTCAGTGCCCTGGCCTGCCCCAGCTTTGCTTCCCAGACACCACCTGGTTTCAGACCATGCGTTTCCCTCTCGAGCTGTGGCAAGAGGAGCATCTGTACTGGGGAAGGTGCTCACGTGGTGCTGCACTGTCTGCACACAGCGGTGCCACCTCTGTGGCACATCCCTGACTGGGATGAGAGCTGGGATGGGAGGCTGGGGACACCCGGGACGGGAAGCCTCTCTTGATGGCCCCTACTCAGTGAGTTTACGTGCTGGATGTGCTTTTTGGAGACTCAAATGTCGAAGGAGCAGGGCAGCCAAGCCAGGAGGTGTTTGCGTGGCTTTGGAGTGACCCCACGTGGCAGTGGTTTGTCACAGCGTTTGCACGGGGTGGCACCGAGGGATGCCAGGAGGTGGGACCACGGGACCTGGAGGTTTCTGCTTGCTCTGTTCTTTCCTCGCTCTGGAAGGGAAGTGCTGCAGCTTCATGGCAAGATTGTCTTCCTTTCAGAGCTGATCAGGAGTGAAGCACGGGTGGTTGTGAGCATTGGGGAGATGAAGGGACTCCCTGATCCTGAAGCTTTTCAGCAGCTGGAGGCTGGCTCTGAGGGTCCAATGATCACCTACACCTACTGTGTGATCTACGAGTTTGCAGATGGTCAGGAGCCCGAGGACGGCAGCCTTGAGGTTGGTGCTTGATTGTGCTCCTGGAAACAAGCAGCATGGCAGGTCACAGCAGGGGGAACTGCACCTCCAGGCTGTGGGGTGATGGACCTGGCATGGGCAGCAGCAGTGCTGGGGACAGAATTCCCATGTGGCTGCATCCAGCAGGACAAGCCCCAGCTGCCCACGTTCCACATCCCTCTCGGGGAGCCCAGGGCTCCACACGTGGGAGTGCACTCACAGCCCCCCTCCTGCTGACTGTGGCAGACACTTTCCCTGGCACTGATGTCCCTTCTTCCCGTGAGGATGGGCTGGGGAATAGGATTTTTGAGGCAGATCCGTCTCTGTTCCAGGGAACAAAAATCCACCAGAGCCCCACGGTGGCCATGCTGGATGTGGATAGCTCAGCTCAGGACACAGGAGAAACAAAGAGCCATCAGGATCCTGCAGCCACAGAGGAGCCCAAGGCCCACTCTGGTAATGAGGAAGTGTAGATCCTCTGTCTCATCCCTCAGGGCAGGTTTATGGGATTTTTGTGGGATGTGATGGCAGCAGGAAGTCCCTCGCAGTGTCAGCTGGGCTGTTCCTGGGGCTGATGGATAATGACCTGGCACCAGCCGTGTCCTGGGGCTCCTTCTGTCCTGGGGAAAGAGAGGTCTCCTCTGAACTTTTTTGTGTCCCTACACAGCAAAGGTGTTTGCCACCCCTGGACAGCCCTGGGCAGACACCATCGACTGCAGCTACAGGAAGGAACACGTTGCCAAGGACTTGGTGGGGCTGAAGTCCTACCTGGAGGCTGGAACGATTGTCTCGGTTGTGGAGGAGAAGGTGAGGGTGTGGCCGAGCTGGATGAAGGGGGAAGAGCTGCTGGGAGGCCCAGCCAGTGGCATCACATTCCCTCTGGGAGGCAGGCTGGGATGGCAGTGACCCTGGGCCAGCTCCTCTCTCCGGGCAGGTGCTCTCATGGCCTGTGGATGCTGATCCAGAAGAAAATGCTGTCACAAATAAGAACGAAGGACAGGAGCAGAAGAAGAATGGTGCAAAGGTAGGGTGCTGGGAGAGAACAATGACCAAATTATGTCTGAGTTGCAAAAACAGTGATGGGAGAACGGGGACCCTTCTGAGTCAGTTTGGAGTGTCAGAGAGTCAGACCTCTCCCAAAGTCCCCCTTTTCTGTGGGGGGAAGGCAGCAGCTGACACACACCTTGGCCAGGATGCAGTGGTGGGCAAGGGGCTGGGTTGGAGTTGTTTCTCTCTCATAAATGGACCCCAGCCTTCTGCTGAGGCCTGTCCCTGTGTCCAAGGACAAGCAGAAAAAGAAGAAGCAGCAGCAGCAGCCATGTGAATTCCGCAGTGATCCTCCCATTCGGAGAGCCCTGGGCACCACAAGGGTGACCTTGAAGACCTTGCTGGCCACCGAGGACCTGGTGGCCACTGTGTGTGACTTTGGGATCCTGATCCCTGAGAAACCACCAGAATCTGCAGTTCTGGAGGAGAAGGTAAGGAGCATGTCCCAGGGCAGGGCTGCAGGCTGGGGCTCAGCAAATGCCCTCGTTGGCCTGGGATGCATGCATGCATGCATCCATCTCTCAGTTCTCCTCTTCCCAAAATGGGGCTGAAATATCCCTGCCTGACCACGATCCATCACTGCTGGTGTGGTTATTTAAGGCTGATATTAGCGAGCAGTACTGCTACTTTTTCTGGACCTAGGAAAATAGATGAGTTCATTTTTCCATTCCAGAATGTGAAAGCAGCCACTCGTGCTTCCTCTGGTGCTCTCTCTCAGCATGGCAGCACATACCAGCTGTACCAACTTTCTATTTCCTGGATTCTCTTCTCTGAGCAGCCACTCTGCTGTGCTCCTGCTCCCGTTCCCCCTCACCTCTTCCCTCTGCCCCTGAAATCCCTGTGGCAGCACCCAGATGGTGACAGCTGTCACAGGACTGAATGAGGGCAGTGAGTTTCAACACAGCCTGACTGTGGAAACATCTCTCTCCACAGGAGGTAAAAAAAGGCAGAGACAAGACCAAAAAAACCAAAGCAGAGAAAGGAGGTCGGGCCAGCGGGAAAACCGAGGCGTCTCCCAAAGGTGACAGAGGCTGGAGCTGGCAGGGCAGAGGGTGGGGTGTGTGAGAGAGCAAACAGGAGCAGGGCCCGGCCACCCTGCCAGCTCCCGGAGCGGGGACTTACTCACATCCTGAGCCTGTGAATACAGACATTGACTGCGGGGCTCTCGGGACAGACACAGCCTGGGCTCTGTGAGTCGGTGTCTGCACAAGCACCGAGGGTGGGCTGCCAGCTGCCCTGGGAAGCACACACCTACAGCACCCTGTGCCAGGGGAGAAGGGCAAAGCAGATTTTTGGGTGAGGAAAGTGCTGCCCACTGTGTCGGCTGCCAAATGTGGGCGGGCAGCTGGGGGAGGGCTGCTTGGGATGCATAATGATCTCCTCATCCGCTGCCAATTCGCATCTCAAAGCACTTTGCAGAGGGGATTATTGTTCTCTCTGGTTTGGAGATGGGATGCACAGAGAGCCCCAGGTGCCCCAGCCAGCCCATGGCGGGGCTGGGAACAGATCCCAGCCTGCTGTCACCCACGAAGAGCCCACCCCGACCCCGCCGGGTGTGTCCCCTGCCTCCCCATTACGGAGCTCAGGGCTGCTCAGCCAGCAGCGTTACTTCATCTGCCAGAGACAAGCCTCACCCTGCCTCTTGCAGGTTATTTTTCCAGCAGTCTTGGTTTTGACTGCAAAAATAGCAGTGCCAGCACATCGGAGGGGTAATGCAAGAGCAGGAGGAAGTGGGAGAGGGAAAGGGTGGCCAAGCAACGCTGAAAAGCTGCTCGTGGATCAAGGAGGGCATGGGGAGGGCCAGGCCTCCCAGCACTGCTCAGAGCTACCAAAGGAGCCTCGTTGTCCTGCTCTGGCATCAGATTTAAGAGTGCAATTAACCCGCAGAGCTCCAGGCTGCTTTCCTGTGCCCTGTCACCCACAGCATGGTCCCTGGTCCCTGGGGAGGCTCTCAGAGCTCTGCAGTCCTGGGCTGTGTCTGCATTCAGGGAAGCCTGTGGCCTCCCCCAGCGACCTGAAAAGAAGAAAACTCCTTGAACTGCTGTCCTCCACAAGAAGATGTGTATTTGCCATCTACACTCAGCCCGTTGCTGAAGCAGGGAGCTGCTGTCAAACAGCTCAGCTTCAGCAGTGGCTGTTTCTTCCTTCTCTCCCCGGTGTGTGGTCAGTGCGTGCAGGAGGTTTCCCTTCAGCTTCAATGAGGGTAAAGGTGCTGTTGTGTGCACAGAAGTGCTCCTGCTGCAGGAAACCCAGAGCAGTTATAGATTCGTGCTTAATTTGGTGTCCCCGTGTGCCTGTGCAGGTGGGGACTGGCTTGGCTGCACCGTGAGGCCACTGAGTGCAAAATCCACAGTGCCTAAGAACGAGCTGCCCCTCAGCTCGCTACACCGAGTTTCCCATGGCTGTGACTCACAAGAAAACCCCAATTGTGGCTTTTGAGGGGGCTGCTCGAGCCCTGCTGAGCTCAGTTGCTGCAAATCCTGCCTGCTCCGTGAGTCACCAGCTGCTCCGGGGCTGTTTGACACTCGCTCGTCACCTGGGGGCCACAAACCTCCTTGGAGCTGTGACAGTGGCCATGCCCCGGGGACAGGGGATGGCTCCCAGCCGTGTGTCCAGCGGGGCTGTGCGGGGACCGGCACTCTCACAGCCGGGAGCTGAGGCTGATTTGCATCCCTCAGTCAGCAAATGCACACAAATAATAAGTCCTCTCAGAGGAACTGGGATCGCTTCCAGACGGCTCAAAGAGGAAAGGCAGCGGGCTTTGTCACAAGGGAACCCTTTGCCCAGACATTGAAGGATGTCTTCAGAAGTAGTCTCACGTAGGTCTCATTCTGCTCCACACTTGATTTTCCGGGATCCTTGAAATAATTTATTTCTGCATCTTTCTTTTGCCCTAGGGCAATTTCACAACAAAAAGCAAGGGTGCACCCAGGTCAATTGCCGGCCTAAAGATGCTTTTTGGCCTTCTTATCCCAAGTCATATTCAAATAGATTTCCCTCGAAGCCCAGTCAGTGCTGACACCCTTCCACACTGCTGCTTTTAGGATGATTTACTCTCTCAAGACAGTGACAAATGTACTCCTTACCACAGGAAAAGGAAAAAACAAAGACGCTGCTGAAGTGGAACAGGGTCAAGAGCTCCAGCCGGTGCCGCTGACGGTTCAATTCCAGATGCAGCTGCTTCGGTGGCCCTTGGCAGCCAGCACCCAGAGCCAGGAGAACGTGGCCACGGCAGTGGGGAAGACTCAGTGATGTGAGTGGAAATAAACCACACGGGAACGCTGCGTGGAGCCTGGTTTAGCTGAACCGCCAGAGCTGGGAGATGCCCCGGGGCTCCCGCTGGTCTGGGGCTTGTGCTGAGCTTCTGCAGGAGCTGCAGCGGGCAGGGGGGATGGGGTGGGTGTGCGGGGTGCCGGGTGGGTGTGCCGTGCCCGGGACACGCTGCCCC
>VZTG01006969.1:560811-580781 GCA_013397845.1 Melanocharis versteri | reverse complement strand
GGCACAGCTGCTGGTCCGTGGTGCCCTGTGAGCTGCTGTGCCAGCACTTTTGTGATCCACTCGATGATTCCCAATGCAAACTCAGGAGCACAGAGCATGATGTCATGTCTGTTGTGGGCTTAGGTGTGTGGGCTAACCCCAGCTGGCAGCTCTCACTTCCTAACAAAGATGAGGGACTCCCTTCTGCCCCGTTCTGGAGGTGATGTGGAGCCACTCGTGCTCCTCACCCCCACTTTGACCTGACTGGACTGACTGCTTGGTTCCAGGCACGTCAGGCTGGATGTGTGTGGGAACAGCTCTCGGCAGGGGAGCGCAGGACGTGCACTGAAACAAGAAGTGGGGTCACAGCAGGGCTGGGAGCAGGCCCTGAAAGGGGAAGAGGGACTTTCCTGGCTTTGCAGGTTCCTGGCAGTGCCATGCAAACATCTGAGTAGTTACTGTGGCATCCTGAAAGGTACACAACTTGTTTGTGCACTCGGGGCAGGGGCTTGCTTGGCAGATGTTGTTCTACTGCACAAGGTACCAAATGAGAGCAGTTGTGGTTAGAGGTTGACCTGAGCGTGCATTTGGCTCCTGAGGGCTTGGCTGTGCCACCACTCAAGTAATCCTCTCATCACAGTGGGTTTTTCCCTAATGCAGCTGTGTTTGGCACAGCAGACACTGGCAGCTCCCTGCGAGCTCAATTCCAAACTGTGCCATCCTCCTTGGATACAGCAGCACCCAGTGAGGAGCAAGAAAAGATGGTTTGTTAATATTTTTTTTACTACTTAATCTATAAATGAACAGTGCTGTGCACCTGAGATTGCATTTGTTGCAAAGGCAGCCAAAATGAGACAAAGTTTATGCTGCAGGTAAGAAAATTCCTGGTCAGGCGCAACTCAGTTTAGTAACAGCAACCTTGACACAGATGCAGTGCATCAGATGCTAATTTGTGGTGAAAAACCTTTGATTAATGTGTGTTTTCTTACGCAACCTGGCAGATGGGGATTAATTGTTTCCAATCATCGGTGATAAACTTCTAGTGGATGCTGTTCTACAAAGCAAATTTCAGACCAGCTGTCAAGTTAGGAAATGAACACAGTGAAAGGCACCTGTGGTTTTGAAACCTGCAGTGAAACATTAAACTTGCAAAAGAAATAATTATTTCCTGAAACTTGCACTGGGAAGCATTCACATATGTAAAACTCCCTTTTGCTCAGTGCTTTGTAGAACAGTACACAGCAGCTGCCAAAACAATTTCGTTTATAACCACAGTATCTCGAAAATCAAACCTCCCCTTTGCTTCCTGGGGAACCTCCCCCAGAGGTGACTCTGGGTGAAATAAGTTGCTGTGCTGAACAGAACTGCACCAAGAGCCTGGGTGACTCCATGGGAAGTTCTCAGCTCCAGAGCAAACATTTCCCCTGATGGCAGGAAAGTAATTTGGTGCAGCTGCCGACTCAGAGGTTAAAAACTTTTACATTCAAATACAAAGCAGGGCCTAATCTCTTCCCCAAACAGACACAGCCACAATGAGCTGCTTTTGCACAGTTTAATAAAGGCATCTCCTCACAGACATCATTCACCTCACAGGCTAAAACCAAGAATCTTTAAATACACTTCTCTGGCTGATCCCTAATGAGCTCCCACAAGCACACCAAGGGAGCAGCAGGACCCTCCAAGCAGAGACACAATTAACATCAGCCCATCCCTGATAACAGTCTTCACATTTGCATAGATAAACATTTAAATAAATGAATCCAAAAGTATAACAAACATGGTAAATTACAAACAAAATTGAGGCCTTCCAAATACTTGATTTGTAAAGCAATCTTTTTGGGGAAAAAAATGGAATCACAGGCTTATTTCAGCAGTTTTACACTCTCCCACACTTAAGAGCCTGGGACTGTTCCATTCGTGATTGACCTTCAGACTTCAGTTCTGTTCAGTCCTCCCGAAGGTAAGGGTCATCGTCTGTGTTTCCTAAAACACCCTGTGGCAATGAGTCCTCTCCTTGGGCTTTTATCAGCTCCTCTGTCTGGGCTTCAGCTAATTTGGTCTCTGCTTTCTGGGACAGCAGCCGCACCTCCTGCACCTGGGACTTCACCAGCTGGATGTGGCTGCGGGCTGTCACCGAGGCCTGGTCTGCACCTGGAGGGAAGGGTTGACACTCTGGGTTAGAGGAGCACTGGGCAAACCTTCAGCTAAGGAAATGGGTGGGATTATCTTCTGCTTTTCTGTGTTGTGATGGCTCTTGGGCTGTATTAATGCTCAATGCATTTGCTGTTCATTTACCTCAAACCATTTGCCTGCTTTGGGATTTCACTGCCCCCTTGAATTCTCCCACCCCAGAGGGATACAGCTGGAGTTGGACAGGAGTGATCACCTTGTGCCAGTGGCTTTGAGAGCTAAGCCCAGCCCAGTCCCTGTGTGCCAGAACTTTTCAGTCCTTGTCCCACCCTGGCACCTACAGCACTGGGAATACCTGTGGCACTGCTGAACTCCCACCATTCTCCTCCCCTGCTCCTACAGATTCTGGGTCTCTTCCAGGCACTTACAGAGTCAGGGTGTCTCTGTTCACTGCTTTCCCTCCCTTCTCCACTCCAGTAACTTTGCCCATTTACCACAAACCATCCCATAACTCAGTCTCAGAGCTATCAAATCTCTCCATGGACGAAAGACCAAAATTAGTACCTTTTCCTTTTTTAACAGAACTGAATCCAGCTGGAAAGCCCTACTGGACTCACAGGCAGCCTTGGTTCTGTGTCTCCCAGGACCATGTTTGAGCCTTGCATTTAAAAATAACTGAACTCTTCCCTCAAACATTTTTGGCCATGGTTCGTCTTGACCTAAACCACATGTGAAGTTTCCAGGCCCAGTTCTCAGAACGCACCTACAGACTCAGAGCCAAAACCAGAACGTACATGCTCAGCACCTCTAAAAACCAGGCACCAGCTGTCCATTGTGGTGTTAACTGAATGTACACTGTGTGTCTGAACTGTGCTGAGGAAGGGAAGAAAGAGGCTCGGTGCTGCTGCTCGTGCTCACCTGACTGATACGCGGCCTCTGCCGCCATCTCCGACAGCCGCAGCGCCGTCATCCAGCTGGATTCCAGCCGCAGGTACTCCTGCTGCTTGGTGGTCATCTAGGAGCAGGATAAAGAATTAACCAGGTGGAGCAGACCTGCGAGCTCTCCAGAGCTGTGCAGAACAGTGTGAGCAGGGTTGGAGAGGCAGATGGTGAGGGAGGTTTGTTTGCTTACATCTACTCTGGCTCCTATGACCACCTGCCAGACTGCATCCACCTCTTCCGAGTTCATTTTCCCAAGGAGATTTGAGTATTGCTTGTAGAGAGACACCAGGGTATAAACTGCCTGTGAAGGAATCATTTTGCACAGTTACCACGACAACCTGCACAGCTCTGGAATTGTCTCAGTGTTACCTGGTGTTAATTAGCCAAATTGCTCCTCATATACTTGATGTACTGACAAGGATGTAAACTGGAATGCAAATACTTTACTCAAATTTGCACTTTATTTGCAAAGTTAAAACTGTGTCTTGTTGTTTCAGGCTTCAGTACGGCTCACTCCATTCTTCTGACGGAACTCAGTTCATGGCCTTAGAAAAGCTGAGAAGGGCAATAAAATGCCCAAGAACACAGAACTCAGTACACAGGTAATATAAATAACTGTTATGAGTTTCTTCCGCCCCAGTTCTGAGTTCCAGGGTCGTTCTGCCTTAAGTAAAAAGAGGGACTTCTTACAAGAGCATGGAATGACAGGACAAAGGGAATGGATTCACACTGACAGAGGGCAGGTTTAGATTGGGTATTAGGAAAAATCCTTCCCTGTGAGGGTGGGGAGGCCCTGGCACAGGGTGCCCAGAGAAGCTGTGGCTGCCCCTGGATCCCTGGCAGTGTCCAAGGCCAGGCTGGATGGGGCTTGGAGCAGCCAGGGATAGTGGAAGGTGTCCCTGCCCATGGGACTGGCTGAGCTTTAAGGTCCTTCCAACCCAAACCATTCTAGGATTGCCTAATTTTAACCCCAAAGCAACAGCTTAATAAAGCTAAAAGTAACTTCCACATCTTGATCCCACGGCTCCCGAGTGACCCGACATCTTCAACCCCCCCAAACCTCTCTGGGTAAATTAAGCTTGCAAAAGCCCATTCTGAGCGTGGTTTAAGGGGCGCAGCTGGTGCCAGAGCAGCTGGCACTGCCAGCAGTGGCTGGTGCCAGGCGTGAGACCCCCGAGCTGACCTTGGTGTACTCGGTGAGCGCCTCGATCAGCGCGTAGGTGGTCTGGGAGAGCAGCGTGGCCGTGCTGTCTGTCACCAGGGACACGGCTCTTCTGATCAGGGCGTCGTTGCTGAGGGACCCCGAGCTCTGCTGCTGCAACACAAGGCACCCATGTGAGCCTCCCATCGCCCTCCCAGCCAAACACAAAGGTGAGCTAAAGCCCCGCTGCGCAGCCGAGTTCTCCCTGAGGATGCAATGCCAGGGGGAGAGCCAGGACAAACAGGTGGGTCTGGCTGTTAAGCTGCTGCGAGGAGGGGGTGCTGGGGGTACCTCCACGACGGGGACGGCGCACAGGGCCACCCCCAGCCCCACGGCCTGCTGCCACCGCCCGCTCCTGCCCACGAGGCCTCGCTGCCGGATGCTGGCCAGGACTGGGAAGCTGCGCCTGGAAAGGCAAGAGGCAAAGTTTAGCACCACAAACACCCCCTGTGCGCGGCGGGAAACAGGGATCAAAGAGGACAAGAACACTCAGAAGCTGTGGGAGGGGAACCTGTGATAGAAGCCAGGCTTCTATGATGCAGATGTGTGAGAGTGAATGAGTAAGTTCGTTTCAAATTTTTGTATTATTGTTTAATCATAAGTGCAAGAAAAGACAAGCACAGTAACTAGCGCATTATTAATACTTTCAGAGAGAAAATGTATGTTAGCTGGTACTGGCACACTGCTGATAGTGACTAATACTGGAAAATAGGTTAAAAAACATGCTTGAAAGTGGCGTGTGGTACATGCAGGTGAGAAATGTGACAGGTTTGTTACAATCCAGCAACACTTGGGTCTCTGTGACCAGTTTTATTTACAACCCAAGCTGTGCAAACGCCCTGGGGTCAGGGTCTATCACGGAAATACTCGAGCGGAAAAACAGAAGAAGCACAGAGCAATGAGAAAAAAAAAATTTTTTTTCTGTTCTACAGCAATTTAATGAAAACAACCGGTCGGTTTTCCTTCTTTTACGCCGTGTTGTGCTGCAGCCCGCGGGTGGGGAGCGCGGAGCGGGCAGCGCGTGTCCCCCTCAGCCCGTCCCCCCGGCCCGCCGCGGTACCTGAGCACGGAGCAGCAGCTCCGCAGCCACCGCCCGCCCGCCGCCATCTTGGCTCGCCCGGCGCGGCGGAAGTGACGTCACCGCGCGCACCTGCGGGGGGCGCGCGCGGGGCGGTGGCGGGAAGGGCGCGCGCCGGGCCGTGAGGGCTGAGGCGGGAACGTGAGGCGGGGGGGACCGGGAGGTGTCCCCGGGGCTGTCCCCGGGGATGTCCCCGGGGGTGTCCCCAGGGATGTCCCCAGGAGTGTCTCCAGGAGTGTCCCCGCGTCCCCTCCGNCCCGGGAGTGTCCCCGGGGGTGTCCCCAGGGGTGTTCCCGGGAGTGTCCCCGGGGGTGTCCCCAGGAGTGTCCCCAGGGGTGTCCCCGCGTCCCCTCCGCCGTCACCGCCCTGTGCTGGGAGACGCCTCCCCCGTGTTTGGCTGAGATGCCCGGCATCGCAGGGGTCGGAAATAGGCGACAGTTTGCCCATTTGCTGGGAATGAGAAGGGGATTGTTGAAACAGCGTCCTGCCTAGTTGTTGCGAAATGAGTAAAAATTCTCTTAAGTACGGCTGTTCTTCGGTGTTTAATCTTTGGAGCTCTCAAGCCCTGATGAGCAAGAAGATTTAATCTGTGAAACAGAGCAGCCAGCAAGCTTTGAGTGATGTCCAGGTGTTAGAAAACCAAATTACTTGGTGGTGGAATTGCCTTGTTAAGGTTTAGGGCTTGATGTGCTTCAGTGACCTTAGATCTGGGAAAGCTGGACAAAGCTTGGGAAGAAGGATTTGGACAAAAGGAATGCCAACTGTATGGGCCTCAAGGACATTGGACAGAACCCTCAAGATACAGAAGAAACTAAAAAACCCAACTTTGCGACTGTGTTGGAATCAGCTCCCATTGGGTACAAGGTAATTCCAGCAGGGACAGATCGTGACCACCAACTCAGAGACACCGGTGCAGCTCCTCACTNTTTAGCACCACAAACACCCCCTGTGCGCGGCGGGAAACAGGGATCAAAGAGGAGAAGAACGCTCAGAAGCTGTTGGAGAGGAAGCTGTCTACGCCAGGCTTCTATGATGCGTGAGAGTGAATGAGTAAGTTCGTTTCAAATTTTTGTATTATTGTTTAATCATAAGTGCAAGAAAAGACAAGCACAGTAACTAGCGCATTATTAATACTTTCAGAGAGAAAATGTATGTTAGCTGGTACTGGCACACTGCTGATAGTCACTAATACTGGAAAATAGGTTAAAAAACATGCTTGAAAGTGGCGTGTGGTACATGCAGGTGAGAAATGTGACAGGTTTGTTACAATCCAGCAACACTTGGGTCTCTGTGACCAGTTTTATTTACAACCCAAGCTGTGCAAACGCCCTGGGGTCAGGGTCTATCACGGAAATACTCGAGCGGAAAAACAGAAGAAGCACAGAGCAATGAGAAAAAAAAAATTTTTTTTCTGTTCTACAGCAATTTAATGAAAACAACCGGTCGGTTTTCCTTCTTTTACGCCGTGTTGTGCTGCAGCCCGCGGGTGGGGAGCGCGGAGCGGGCAGCGCGTGTCCCCCTCAGCCCGTCCCCCCGGCCCGCCGCGGTACCTGAGCACGGAGCAGCAGCTCCGCAGCCACCGCCCGCCCGCCGCCATCTTGGCTCGCCCGGCGCGGCGGAAGTGACGTCACCGCGCGCACCTGCGGGGGGCGCGCGCGGGGCGGTGGCGGGAAGGGCGCGCGCCGGGCCGTGAGGGCTGAGGCGGGAAGGGGAGGCGGGGGGGGGCGGGGGGGGGANGAGTGTCCCCGGGGGTGTCCCCAGGGGTGTTCCCGGGAGTGTCCCCGGGGGTGTCCCCAGGAGTGTCCCCAGGGGTGTCCCCGCGTCCCCTCCGCCGTCACCGCCCTGTGCTGGGAGACGCCTCCCCCGTGTTTGGCTGAGATGCCCGGCATCGCAGGGGTCGGAAATAGGCGACAGTTTGCCCATTTGCTGGGAATGAGAAGAGGAGTGTTGAAACAGCGTCCTGCCTAGTTGTTGCGAAATGAGTAAAAATTCTCTTAAGAACGGCTGTTCTTTGGTGTTTAATCTTTGGAGCTCTCAAGCCCTGATGAGCAAGAAGATTTAATCTGTGAAACAGAGCAGCCAGCAAGCTTTGAGTGATGTCCAGGTGTTAGAAAACCAAATTACTTGGTGGTGGAATTGCCTTGTTAAGGTTTAGGGCTTGATGTGCTTCAGTGACCTTAGATCTGGGAAAGCTGGACAAAGCTTGGGAAGAAGGATTTGGACAAAAGGAATGCCAACTGTATGGGCCTCAAGGACATTGGACAGAACCCTCAAGATACAGAAGAAACTAAAAAACCCAACTTTGCGACTGTGTTGGAATCAGCTCCCATTGGGTACAAGGTAATTCCAGCAGGGACAGATCGTGACCACCAACTCAGAGACACCGGTGCAGCTCCTCACTCCCCTGCTTTAATTCATCTTTGTTGCTCTAAAGTACACGATGCTGCTTTGATTTTGGGTAGTTCCATGCTAGTGGTAATCTCCACCTTCTCCAGCAAAGGTTTCCCGTGCTATTCCACACAAAATGGCCTTGATCAATGAAATCTATTCTTTTTAGTTATTGCAGGAATTCCTATTCTCTCTCCTGTTTTCAGAGGCTCAGCACAGGTTACTTTACTGAGGCAGTGCTGTACCACACCTCCTTCCTCTAACTCCATGCTTTAAACACTCGTTGAAAAGCCTGGCACACCTGAGAGTGCCAGGTAGCAACCGTGTACCTCGTAAAACTGCAGGGAGAGGGGAACCTTGTGCTGATTTGAAATGTCTTTTCCCAGGACTCCTAAAACAAATTACAAGTAATTTCTGTGTGTCTGCCTTCACACCTTTAATGAGGCAGAGCAGGACAAGGCAGGACTTGTTTGCTGAGATGTTGGAGTGGTGTTGCATCCCTGCCGTCCCCTCGGCAGGGTGGGAATCTCAGGAGGAAACTGCTAGGAGGCTTTTAAATAGTTCTGGGAACAGAAACAGATTTCCAGGAGACACAAAGAATCTGCAAGAGCCACGAGGATCTGTAAAGTGCATGCACGGGGATACCTTTTCTTTTAACCTTTATTGTTTTTACATAGGAAAATAAGAGCGTGATGAGGCAGCGACAGCACGGAACTCCCGCGGGTTTGGCGCAGAGGGAAGGGGCCTCCATCCCGTGTGCGGGGCTGCGCCGTGGAGCCAGGGACCTCTGGAAAGCCTGTGGGAGCAGGAACAGGAGCGGAGCCCTCATTTAAGCACCAGGAAATAGGTGGTCCAGCCGGCGAGCAGCAGCGCCCCGAGCAGCACCGTGTAGCTGAACAGCACGAAGGCCAGCAGCTCCCGCAGCACCTTGAGGAAGTGGATGGCGAAGGAGTCCGGCATGGCTCTCCCGGCTCCCTGGGGCTGGCTGCTCCCTGCTCCTCCCCGGCCTGCAAGCAGAGGAACGAGGTGAGTCTTCACAGCAGGGAGACCGCCCAGCCATGGGGAGAAATCCTGTGCTCGGGAGGGTTGATGAGCACCTGGAAGGTTGTTAGTGAGTGGCGTGGGCCTGTACAGAGTCCTGCCGGGGTGTTAAGAGAGTTTGGGCTCTGGTCAAAGTCTCCAGATCAGGACTGGTAAGGAAGCAGATGGAAATACAGAGGCAGGCAGTGGGCACGGCCGTGGGGGTGAGGCTGGGGGCCCTCACAGAGTCCAGCTGGCTCCTGGAATCTCTCCCCGGGGGCTGTGGCTGTGTGTCCAGGAAGCGTCAGCATCAGAGCGGCCGCTGATGGTGCATTACCAACAGCGTGTTCTGATCAAAGTGGTCAATTCCTCCAAGGAAGCCACCATTAATATTTAATTCTATAATTGCATCTAATGGAGGTACTGGCACAAACTGAGCCTTTTGTTTAAGAATGACGAAGACTGAGGTTTAAATACAAGTTTGAACAGGCAAATATTTGTATCTCGCGTTAAAAATAACCGTTAAATGGGAGACATGGGATAAGGTGCCTTAGAATTCATCTTCTAGCTGTATTGTACAGCCATATGTACACATTGCTTTGGAAGTGATTGCTCATTTATCAGTTTAAATTAAATCTAAACTTTTTCCCTAAAGTCACTGGCTTCTTAGATTTGAAGCTGTGAAAACCCACCTAAAAAATTATATTATCTCTTCAACTTACATGTTCTTTTAAATTTTGATCGCGACTGTGCCTGATCAACAATATTGACAGTCTTGGTCAAGCACGTAAGGCAGTTTAAGATCAGACTTAGGATAAAAACTAACCCAAAGGGATTATTTCTCTTCTGAACAGCCTAAAGCCAGCTAAACTAAACTGAATTCCTGTCGTGCCGCTTAGAATGCTTTTTAAAGAGCTCTTGTGATAAGGAATTCACTTTTTGGTGTTGTTAAAAGAGTTCAGCCACTCCATTCCAAGCTCAGGCACATATATACAGTTAGAGCATTTTTAAACCAGCCCTGGTTTCCCTGTTGTTCAGAGCGTTACAGTTTTCTCTCCGTAGGCTCTGCGAGATTTCTGGTTATCTAGAAAGATGCTGATAAAGAAATAAACTGCTTACCCAGGCAGATGACGGGCTCTACTTCGGCAAGCTCGTGTTTCTCCCTAGTTTTGTTCTGCAGCCGTGCCTTTTCCAGGGGGTTTGTTCCGTGGGCTGATCCCGCTGTGATCCAGGAGCAGGAGCAGAGTGAGTGTGTGCAGCCCACACGAGGACTGAGCTCTAGGTGTGGTCAGCACCGGTGATGATCCGACAGCGCCGTGGTGCTCGGAGCAGCCAAACACTCCCCTTCCCCTGGGGGCTTTTGGCAACAGCGTTTCCAGAGTTCCAGTGCCGGGGCTTGGAGTCACCAGATCCAAACCTGCATTTGTTGGGATGTGGGGTTTGCCTCTAACAAAACGTTGTGTCGTCTTACATGTTTTATTCTGTTATGTCGAAGGCTGCAGTGCCTCTTGCTCGGTTCCCTGAGCGCTCTGTGAGCCACTCGGGGAGGAGGATGCTCACAAACAGCTGGGGCTCATCCCCAGTGTGGGACTGTGCAGGCTGAGCCAGGATCTTTCACCAAAAGTCAGTGAGGGCTGACGGCAGCCTGATCCCTGCGCTGTCCCCAGGTCACTGCTGTAGTGTCACCCTTGCCCTCCCTCCCAAGGAGTCATCCTGACCTTTTAGAGCACGAGTGCTGCAGCTCCTTTGCAGTGAGGGGAGGAGGGAGCCAGGCTCTATGTTTAATTTTAGCAAAACTGCTTCTGATAATGTTGTATGAAAAGTGAAAGTCTTTTGGGGTAGAGGTCGGGTAATAGTTCCTTTTTTTTTTTTTTAGTAATGCAGACAGCAGAGAGAAGGAAGATTATGTACTGCAAATCAAATCTCTTACCTACAAAGATATTATGATGTAGAAAATGGTCCCTTAATTTAATTAGCTTCTCTTGTTATCAAATTATTACCCGCATGGTCAGCAGGGCCCTGGACAGAAGCAGAACATCATCAGCTGCCCAGGAAGCCTGTTAAATAGTAATTGCTCCTCCAGGGAATTGATCAACGTCAGGATGGCTTTTATTTTGTTGTTGAATAGTTCCAGGAAGAGGCTTTGTTGAGGTGGAGTGGCTACACGGTTCTAGCTCAGTGCTGGTGCAGGCTGCAAAAAAATAGGCAGCAATGTTGGTGATGAATTAAGAGTTCCCCAGCTGTCTGGTGTAAACTCTTACCAAAAAAAGTTTTGCCTTGTAGTTTTGCTGATGTGCTGGCCAGGGAAAGGTGAGCCAGCCTTTGTGTGCTTTCCTTTATTCACCTGTGGTGTAGCTTTTACACAGGACCTTAGCTCAGAAACCAGCCTGTTTCCTTGGGATTAGTTCAACTGTTAAGAAAAAAAAGAAATTAAAAAAAAATCTGGAAATTGTGACACTACAGAGACCCTCAAGGCCAACCCAAGGACACTCTGTTGCTCTGAGTCAATTTCTTTTTTTTTTTCTGCACAGTAACATCTAATTTTTGATCCAAACCTAATTCAGTTTTCCTTTTAAATACTCCGAAATTAGCTACTTTAAGTGGAACTTGCAGAGCAAACAATCCATGTTTGCTCTTCCTGCATCGCTGAAGTAGCAGCATGTTTTTTGTTAAGTCTGTCTACATGTTGCCTCCCCACCTGAAAGTCTCCAGTGATTGAAATTGTATTTTTCTTCAAAAATTCAGAAATCCTACAAATACTTCTAATGTAGTATGTTAGGTGGCAGAACAGAATGAAATTTTGCATGAGCCTTAATTTTTCTAACACCTGGGTGTTAGAAAAATAGTTTCAACTGAAGTAATTCAGTTATTCAGTTATCCTGGCACGGCGAGACAAGGATACAGCTACCACAGTGCTGGGTTTTGTTTTATTTTATTTTTGTAATCTAGAGAGAGAAGGAGTGCAAACACTTCCAAAAAAAGATTAAATACATCTTTATTTTATTTTATTCTAATAAGTCAGCTGGAGTTAAACAGATAGCGGGGCTCCGTGGAGGGTCTGACTTGGCAGAACTCGGTCTTAGAAAATAAACCAGACCAAAACCCACAGTCACAACTGTGACAGCTTGGAAAAATGGAGGGATTTATTGGGACATATTATACATGATAACTAAGGCAGAAATGTTTGCTAAGAGAGTGATTTAAGGTGAGGAGTGGGCTTTTTCTTTCGTTGTCTTTAAGAGTGAACTGCAGTGTGGAAGAGTCCCCAGTGGCTGCTGTCAAAGCCTGAGGACACCAACAGTGCCCAGCAGCAGCGCAGGCACCACCAAGGAGCCTGCTCTGCCTTCCCAGCCTCTGGAGCCAGGAGCTGCCTCTTGCACACCAATGGCCAAGCCACCAAGCCCGTGGAAAATTCCATTTTATAAGTTTCAGCTCCACAACAGCTTGTGACAGCAAGTACCACAGTTTATAACCTGAACAGGGGGGTGAAAAAAGCGTCTGTTTTAAACTCACTGTTTACTGGGTCCCTGCTCTTGCTATTTTTGGCCCCCACACAGGGAGTGTTTGTGTGTCTTCAGCCATAAACTCAGGACACACTGATGTCATTCATACTCTGAAGGAGCTTTCCAGAGTCAGGTGGGTGTACTTAGAGCAAACAAGTCCCCTCACAGCAATCCCTTCAGGGGACAAGTGAAGTAAAAGGCTTGAGGATCACAGGTATAGCTGTGGACAGATCTCTGACGGACACACCCAATGCATCCATCAGGCACCAGAGAGAGACAAACAGTCTGGGAATACTGGTATGAAGTCAGGAAGAGAGAACATCCTGCCTCCTCAGCACCTTAGGAGGGTAAAAAGCAGTAATCACATCTCCCACTAAAGCAAAACTGAAAGAAAAAAAGCAGCAATTTGCCAAAGAGAAGGACCAGGGCCCATTCCCACTCCCCAAGCACTTGGCTGCCAGGTCAGACCATGAGCAGGGATCTCTGTCTTTCCCACTGTTTATCATTAGTGCCTTCCAACCTTGCTTGTCTACTTGGAAGTTCCACAGACAGCTGGAGCACAAGGGATGAGGGTGACTGGCTCACGAGCTGGTCCCAGGAGAGCCTCCTTCACTGCCGTGTTCCTCCGACGGAGCAGCCGTGCCAGGACCAGCAGCTGACGTGCCTGTGTCGCACAGGGCCTCTCCCAGTTACTGTCTCTCACCACACACCCTAGAACGGGGCAGGCTCCAGTTTTTCCATCAAGGATTTGATCCAGGTTGTCCCATTGATCAGTTTTGTGGTTGCAATGACGTATTCTGTGCCTCCATCCTCCATCTGGGACAGGAATCTCAGCGCGGCGATTTCTGCGTATGTGACCCCCCCCAGGAAGAACACCAGGGTCACTCTGTTCTCACCGTGCTGACCTGTGGGTTCACAAAGAACATCCAGGTTGGCTTGGTTTGATTTTTACAGCTCCCTTGCACCAACTGTCAGTCAAACTCAAAGGACTCCAGTTAGATGCTGGGACACAGAAATCCACAGTGTGCTCCGAGCTCTGGAGTTGTTACAGGATGTGCTTCTGCTTGAGAGTGATGCTGACCCTCTCTCACATAACGTTACTTATTAAGTTTAGGGTTTACTTTAGCACGCTGATGAGAAGTTAAACCATTTATCCAGGGAGGGTTAGGTCAATCTAACACTGCTGTGGGACAGGGAGATGAGACAGAGGCCTGGACTCTGCCTGCCCTGATTTCAGTTCGCCTCACTCCCCCGTCAGAGAGACACATTTCCCTGTAAACCACGGGAAAACAAAGCCGAACTTACGCTTTTTCTGAAGGCCTGTAGGGAGCTGCTGCCTCTCCTCAAAATGGGGCCCTGGCAGCATCTTCAAAACCTCCTCGATGCTGCGCCAGCCCGGCCGGGCCAGCAGCTGCGCCAGGCGCACGCTCAGCGGGGCGTAGCCGCTGTACACGTACGAGATGTCATTGGGGTTCTGGGGGACACAGACAGAGGGAGCAGCAGGTCAGTGCCACCTCATGCTGCAGAACAGCCTCAAAGAAATCAGTAACGTTAAATAAAAAGGAGGGTTTCCTGCTGCACATTAATTCTGTAGTTAACGTTTGCCGCTGAGGCGCCCGTTTACCTGCTCATTAACATCATCCATCCACAGGCGCAGCGTTTTCCTGATCGTTGGGTAGTTATTCCTGCCACCTGTCTGGGGTTTCAGGAGTCCAGCCTTTTCCAAATTGTTTAAGGTCAATATGTGTTCATAGCCATAAGTCTGCAATATGAAGAAATCACTTTTAATACTGTGACAATAACCCATGACCAGTGTTTAAAACAGAAAAAAAAAAGCAAAGATGTTTGTTTAAAAAAAGATTTTTGGTTCAGCTCTCTCTAGAGTATATCCAATTTAGAGTGTTTAAATGGTATTAGTAAAAAGTGATACAAACTTCTGTATCTACATGTTCTAACACACAAAAGCACCTCCCACAGATCAGCCCAGACAGAAACCCAGTGCTACCCCTGTGCACATTATTCAAGTGTAAGATGTGTCTGTCTAGAATTGAAGGGTAGAGCTGAAGATTTGATGTGGATTTTCTCAGGAATTTATTCCTCCAAATGTTAGAGCCTAACCTGGAGAATCTCTCTTTTGTAATGGTCCAGAACCTTCTGCTTCAGCCCACTATTGCACACGGATTGCAAGCAAACGAGACGCAAGATCTTGATTAATGGATGCTTCTGAGCTATGCAGTCTTCAATGTAATTGTTAACCTATTAAATAAAATACATAGGCTGTTATTTAAAGAATTGTTAAAGTGCCCATCAGACCTGGAAAGAAAGATCTAGTTTGTCTGTATTTCCAAAGCAGTACAAAAGAGGAGCAGCTGCTCTCCAGGCAGCTCAGAACCATCTGTGAAACAGTGACCCAGCACTGGTTCCACCCGGGCTCTCCCTAGAGCGTGTCAGCTCCACACTCAGTAGCCAGACTTTGCCTGATGCACTGAAAAATTCTTATTAACCATCTTCCTGTGTTCCACTGATCCCTCAGAGCACAGGGCAGGCCAAGCACCCCAGCTGTGCACAGGCAGTGACTGGTAACTCAGAGATCCATTTCACTGGACATCATCTAGATCAGTTTCCTCTCAAAAAAAACCCAAATGGAAAAAAACCCCGTTTTTTGAAGATGTAAGAGCCGCTAATTGCCATTATCTACTTACCTTGTCTGTGTCTATTCCAGACATGAACTCCTGCTCCACTGTTAAATTATCAAAGAAATCTTCAGATGCTTTGGGAAAAGAATGAAAATCAATACAACAGCAACTGACAGCTTATGTTTTACATTTAACGTTCCAGCAGAGATGCACTGGATGGAGCAAAGCCAGCTTTTGCCAGGCTGAGTGATGTCCATCAAGTTATCTGGCATCCTGCTGGATTTAAATTATTCCTACTCACTGGTGATGTCTTTGATGAGCTCTGCGATGGAGGTGTGGTTCGCCAGCGAGCTCCTCGCCGCCTGCATGTGAGGCAGCTGGGACACAAACTGCTTGATCTCTCCAACTGTCTTGGCGTGGTGCCTTTCCTGAAGAAATCCAACACTTGGGTTAGGCCTTGTTCACCTCAGTAACACCGACCAGATCATTCTATCATGGAGAACTTTTACTGCACTCCCTGTAGGGAGTTAGAGATACATGGCCTTTCAGACAAAGGACACAGACAGCTGACACTGAAGCCACAGCATTCTGTACATGTACATACCTGTAACAGCACCTGGATCATGGGGAGAGGCAGCACATAATACAGCAGGATCATTAGACTGTTACTTTCCATTATTCCAGTGTTGCAAATAATTTTATCCCCATATGTCTGACTCAAGCCATCACTATCTGCTTCTCAACTTCCCTACCAGGGAAAACTCCCTTCTTCACACAAAGAGAAATCACTCTGCTGGCTGACAGGGAGCTCTAGGCCAATGCTGTCAGAGCTGGGGAACGTCTCCCCTTGGAGCAGGAGTGGAAGGTGCTGAGGAACTGGGCTGGCAAGTCTGCCATTCACTCTACTTGGTGGCAACAATGTGCCAGGTTTTGAGGCAGGATGTGCTGAAGCACCATGCAGAGTTCAGCTCCAGAGGTCTGTACTGCATTTGGGCTACTTGCCTCTTGCTGCAACTTGGAATAAAAATAGTAATAATTTGACTCATATGTGAAGGATTTAAATGGGCAAGTGCAGGCAGGAGAGTCATGAGGGAGCCTGTGAATAAAGAAGTCCTCTGCTGCCAATATGCTGCTGTTTCATTATCACCTATTACTGCTGACAATTCCTTAAAATTCTCTTTTTTTAACAACCAGTATGAACAATCCATGTTTAGCACCTCCAGCACTATTAGTACAGAAGCAGAGCTGCACTGGGGGATGAGGCTGAGCACTCAGTATTTCTGTTAAGGTACCACTACCTCATCTTAGATGTGGCAGAGGTGAAGAGGCTAAAAAAGCCCCCTCAAGGAAATACAACCAAAGAACGAAACAAGTTCTTTTGAGAGTCCCCATGAGGCCAGAAAAATGAGATATGGGATCTCAGTTTATGAATCATCAGTAGGATGTTTTCAACAAAACCACAAACGTGCCCCACACAGCTCTCCAGATTTGTCTGAGATGACACGTGAGCATGAATTTACAGTTCAAACCTCCTGCAAGACAACTGTCTTTTACACTTTTGTTTTTGATATCAACCATAATAGTCTGCGAAAGTACATTCTGGTGTTTTATTGCTTAAAGCCTTTTCTCTGCATCCTGAAGGGAAAAGGACCTTTCAGTGAACAGGTAACAAGAGCAGCCAAGTGGAATTAATCAGCATGCTAAAAATCACCTTTGGCTTCTTGCAGAGGGAAGCAGCACCTGACTCCTGCAGACTGAAGGTAACAGTTCTTGTTATGGGAACTATGGGCTCACACAGCACAAGGCTCGGTTGGACAAGCCCTGAGCAGAGGGAAAGCCCCAGAAGAGAGGTGTGGGGAGGAAAGAGGATCCACATTACTACAGGCTTCTTAAAAGGAGATTTGACCAACACCTACTCAGAACAGTCCAAGTGGAGCTGACCTCATCCCAGGGCAGGGGAACAGACTGGAAGGGTTTCTGAAGACTGCCTGGTTTTTCTCTGGATGGGGGATTACTGTGTGGGAGCAGCTTGAGCTGCCAGTCCCAGCCCTGCTGAACACAGACTGTGAATTATCTGATGCACTGCTGGACACAGTTCTCACCTCAAAGGCTGCTGAGATGATCTTGGCTTTCTTGCTCAGCACTGACCCCACAGCATTGAAGTTCTTGTCTCGGATTTCGGCATAAAGCTCTTCTGCAGAGTTCAGCTGCAGCTTCTTGGGTTCCGTGGGGAGATCTTTCCCGCCCTCACCCTGCTTCTTCGGGGCAAACTTCTCAGGAGGGAGTTTCACATAAGCTACCAAATGCAGAGAAATAACCCTTATAAGGACTGGAACTTCATCACCAGAAGTTAAGATCAGCAGGCTGTGGAAATGTGTCCCTGAGCTGGAAACAGCTCTGAGCAGCAAAGCAAATTTAAACACTCCAACCACTCAGTGCCTGTGTGTTAATTAAGGAGAGTCTCCCTGCACGCAGCCAGGGACCTACACAAACATCAGAACATCAGAACCCAAGTGGCAGCTGCTCTGCTTTCAGAAAGGCTTGGAGGCAGCCCTGCAGCCAGCCCAGTCCAGCAGGAGGGATTACAGCCCATAAATGCCTCTATGGATTTTTCTTAACCCCTGAAGAGCAGGAGAGCATTCTGAAAATGGCATTTCACAAACTGTCCCTGTCCCCTCAGTGTGGCACGTGATCCAGGCAGGATGGATGCTGAAGGCACACACTGACATTCCCACTCACACTCCGTGTCGTGTCACTGTGCCTGCACCCAGCCAACAGCCAAATGATCCCCTTTCAGTAACCACAGCCTGTACCTGGCTCCTCCTCCCAGGCAAAAAGAGCCGGAGTAGATCTTGATGGGCTCCAGCCTGGGACTGAACCAACCCCACACTGATTTCAGCTGAGCTGCTCCCACATCACACCCATTTAGTGAAGCACAAATCCACCCAACACACTGCAAGCTGCCCCAGACACGGGAAACCCGTCCCTTCCCCGCAGGACTCACTGTTCTGAATGCCGTAGATCTCATCTATCAGCCCCTCGTACGTCAGCTGCGTGGCCAGCGGGGTCAGCAGGTCCACGTTGCGGTCCAGCAACAGCAGGGTATCAAAGACAGGAAATATGGAATTCTGGCTCCCCGGGAACTCGCGCTTCATCCTGATCATCATGTTGGCCACGTGCTGGAAGGAAATCACATTGCTCTGGTTACGGTGCAGGCCACAGCAGATGAATGTGGCCTCTGGGCCCTACAGGCACGTGCTTGTAGAGGAAGGGGATGGCAGGAACTGCAGGCTGGCTGATGGATGGGGCAGGATGAGACTGAGAAAACAAAAGTCCTTCTCTGCTACTCTCTGCAGCTTGGCAAGACAGCAATGGCCAAAGCACTGCAACCACCTCAAGCTGCTCCCTCACCACCAAAGATACCAATTAAACCACAGGCTGATCAGAGAGAAGCTAAAAGGATGAGTGTGTGTCATGGCTGGATTAAAAAAAACCCAGGGGTGCACTTAACCAAACACCCCTTAAGGCAATTCCAAAGAACAAGATGCATTTGTTCAGCCTCACCCGAGCACAGTCGCCCTTCCCAAAAATCTGCGGGATGGTTCCGTAGAGAGCCTGCAGTGTCATCAGCCCCTTTGCTGCATGGTACAGACTGGTCTGGTCGCTCTCCAGGTAACATTCCTAAAGAACAAGAGGGATTCTGATGGAAAGTCAGTCCAACACAGCTGCTTCCACAGCAGAGCGAGGTCCATGTGAACAGTTCAGAGGAGACACAGGCTGGGGACAAACTATGGCTGTTAGCAAATATGGACCTTATTATCTGTGCTGTCACTACACCAAATCATTTTTTTTGATGTCCAGACACTGCAATATTTTTGAACTCCAGACACAAATCCAGTTTGAAGGAATACAAGAAAGAGACTGGAAGGACCCTCACCTGTTAATCAGGCCAATCTGAGCACTCAACACCTCCTTACAGCTGCAAGCCCTGACACGTCCTCTGGGCTACACATCATAGAGCAGAGAGGGCCAAGAAACTCCCAAACCTTCCTGCCCCTGGATGCATCACTCTGGGAATGCAGGACATGGAGCTGGGACCTGACAGCTGTTCATGCTCAGTGCAGCTCAGTGCAGTGAGAACCATCACACACGGCTCCCTGGCTGTGCAGCAACACAAATCATGCTGGCTCCTTGTGACAACTGAGTGCTTTGAGCCTCGGGAATGCTCCATTTGTGACAATAACACCAGCAGCTGAAGCTGGAGGAACTGGGGTGCAGCTCGGTGTAGTGACTGTTCCTTCAGCGTTTAGTGTGAAAACACACAGGGAAGTTCAGGCTTCAGGATCAAGCCATGTCTGCTCTGCAAGGCCTCTCCTTGCTGTGCAGGTCACCCGCAAACCCTCTGAGAGCTGCTGCACCAGCACCAACATCCAGCACAAAACCCCATCATGTTCGCCCTCGAGGACGAGAGGAGTGCGCACCTTGAAGGCGCTCTCGGACTCCATGGAGAGCAGGTCTCCGTCGAAGGGGATCAGGTCCAGGCTGTACTGCTCGCGGTGGATGAAGGAGCCCAGCACGCCCTGCTCCTTCAGCCACTGCTCGCACAGGAGGCTGCGGCGCGGCACGAACAGGATGTGGAAATCCCTCTGCGGAGAGCGGCCTCTGTCCTCCCTGGAAAAGAGGCAGCAGGAGCACAGCACACGGTCACTCGCTGCACACGGGAGCAGCACAGACCACGGGCAGGGGGCACTGGATTCACATGAAATGGGAACACTGCGCTGGGTTATTGCCGACTTCCGGCTTTTGAGTGTCAGTGTCCATCCAGCCTTGTGCAGCCACAGCTCTGACACCCGGGCAGGGGACATGGTAGTCCTGCAGTGCCCAAAAGGCACAGCAATCCAAGCAGGACTCATTCCAGCTAATTAGAAGGAGTGTACATCCTCTGCATTGCAGCCAAGATGAAGCCCCCCTGCCCAGGCTGTCTCATACCCCCACTCAGGCCCCAGAGTGGCTGGGTGTGTTTGGTGTCTGCACATCGCTCCTCGTCCCCCGCACAGGTGTAACAAACCACACGGTGATTCAGGCCACACCTG
>VZTG01006969.1:497876-560473 GCA_013397845.1 Melanocharis versteri | reverse complement strand
TCGCGCCTCGCCCCCCGCACAGTTGTAACAACCCACACGGTGATTCAGGCCCCACCTGTCCCTCCTCACGGCCGCCCTGCCCTGCCCTGCCCTGCCCGCGGTACCTGAGCACGTTGTCCGTGATGATGTCCATCAGCTCCAGCTTGGGCCTGACGAAGAAGATGATGTTCTTGACGTCGGCCGGAGGCAGCCGGCCCGGCTTGAGCGTGAACATCTTCTCCACCTCATNCACACCCGGGATACGCCCGCGACACGCCCGGGACACTCCCGGGAAGCGCCCGCGCGTGTGGTCACGCGTGTGTCGTGTGTCGTGTGTGGTCATGCGTGTTCGTTCTCGCGTGTTCCTGTTCGCGTGCGCTCACTGGCACCGGGCCGCGCCACCGACAGCGTGAGCGGCGGCACCAGGAACTGCTTCCCCCCTGCGCTGGGCGCTGCCGAGGCCACGCCTGGAGTGCTGTGTCCGCTTCTGGGCGCTCCATTGAGGGGCTGGAGCGCGTCCAGGGAAGGGAACGGAGCTGGGGAAGGGGCTGGAGCCCCAGGAGCAGCTGAGGGAGCTGGAAAGGGGCTCAGCCTGGAGAAAAGGAGGCTCAGGGGGACCTTGTGGCTCTGCACAACTCCCTGACAGGAGGGGGCAGCCGGGGGGGTCGGGCTCTGCTCCCAGGGAACAGGGACAGGAAATGGCCAAAAGCTGCACCTGAAGGGGCTCAGGTTGGACATCAGGAGGAATCTTCACTGAAAGGGTGATTAAATATTGCCCAGGGAGGCGGTGGAGTCACTGTCCCCGGAGACATTTAAGTAAGGACTGGACGTGGCACGCAGTAGTACCCTGGTCATGCTGACAAGGTGGTGTCCGGTCATAGGCTGGACCTGGTGATCTCAGAGGTCTCTTCCCAGCTGATGGATCCTGTGCCTTACAGTGCAGCCTCTGGGCACATCTGTCCCCACACGAACCCCTCACTGCCCGAATGGAAAGGCAGAAAAGAAAACACACTTCTTTTTTTTTTCCAAAATATAACTTTATTATATATATGCATATATACACACACACCACACTCACTATATAGAAGCTGAAAGAATGCAAAACAGGGATGGCCCACAAACTGTTTCAGGTGTGCACAGGTGTGCACAGCATACAGGTTTCCAAAAACCCCCAGCAGCTCCTCACCTGCGTCATTTCCACGTTTCACACCAAACCACAACGCAGAGCTCACAGCACCGAGCGACATCGCAATCAAAAGAGTAAATGAAAATAAAGATGAAATATTTCTCAACTCAGTCCAGTGTCAAAAAAAAGCTTAAAAATCTAAATGTACAAATTCAGCCTTAAAATGGTTTAGTGCAAATATGAAAATTAACAGCATATTTTTAAGGTATTTAAATAAGCTTTAATATAACTCTAGTGCTTCATTCCTATACATGTTTTCCCATCAACAGATCCAACAGCACAGGGGCATTTCCTGTTAAGGGCGGGACAAACCCAGAACCTGGGAAGAAACAGCATAAAGTCACTTGTTAAATCATTTATTTAACTTTCACTGAAGTCTGTTAAAAAGGGACAGGGGGTGTTTATTAGTGGAAGAGCAAAATATTTATGCTTGTAGGGATTCTGGAGCGGGCAGGGGCGCGGGGGGCGGAGAGCCGCCGTCCCTTGTCCTGCCATTGAGCACAGGCGGCTGCTGGTGGTGCAGAGTCCGTGGCGCAGGGCTGGCCCTGCCCTCAGAAGGTCTCGTCGTCGTTGCAGTCGGCCGTCCAGTGGCCGAACACCTCGCAGGTGTCGCAGTAGGGCCGCTCCTCGCGCCGGCTGCCGTGGTGCGCCGAGTGCGGCGGCTCCTCCAGCGCCTGCGCCTGCGTCGGGCAGTCCTCGGTGTCGTGCAGGTCGAAGCAGCCGCAGATGTCGCAGAAGAGACGCGGCTTCTTCTTGGACAGGCTCTCGTCCTCACTGCAAGAGCAGCACCAGCACACGTCAGTGCCTCTGCCACACAAAGGCAAGGCCCACAGCCCTGCAGCGAGCTCGGCGTGACCGAGACTCAGCAAACGCCACAGAGCCCAAGAACCCCTTCTCCACCAGCCTGCAGTGCCCTCACAACCCCCTACACTCTGAACAAGCTGCTGTTTCTGCAAATATTCGCACAGAGACATTTAAAAGGAACGCGTGTAAACTAGTTTCTCTTTTCCATCAAGAGAGCTGAAGTCGTGATATATGAAATAGGTTTTAGTTCTGTTTCTCTGGATTGACTCTTCCCATCCCAACACAGCTACAGCCTCTTGGGAGCAAAGACTCTTCTGCACTTGGAAAGGGCCAGATCCACCAAGTCTGACAACAGACACGTCACGATACATCAGTGTTTGTGACTGATAACTACAGAGCACCATCTGCATCACCAGTTACACCACAGTGTAAAGAGAAGGCTGGATTCAACCACTAAACTCCAGGGAAAGCTCCGTCTGTCCCTCCTCACAGCTGAGATCAGGCTGGTGCATCCTGCGCCTGCCAGCCCACTCTACCAACAGTTCCCAAAACAGGAGCTGAGGTTTCCTTTAGGATTTGTACCTGTCATAGTTATTTATCTCCTCTTCGTTGCCATTGAGGGCTGCTTCACACATTCTTTGTATCTTCAAGTTCAATTCTTCGTTTCTCCTTTGCAGATCCACTATCACTGAATTCAGGAAGTCGATCTGGGAGAGCCAAGGACAAGGACAAGGACAGTCAGAGGGGCAGGGGGGTGGCACCTCCCCCAGCCCCGGGTTCAGCACTGCTGAACGTAACCAAGGAACACTTGGCAAATTAGCAGGGGAGGAAAGAAGTGGAACCAACCTCGCCCTGGTGGAAGGAAGGGTTGCCATCAGCAGGTGAATTCAGGGAGGCAGAAAAACAGAAAAAGATTGGTGGTTAGTGTATGTTCATGACAGTTCTGGTGGCTGCACAACTAGGAAGGACATTTTTTAATCACTGTGACTGACACTCATGATCTAATGAAGGCTTTATCACGAGCAGAAGGTGATTCTATTCTAACCATCTTCTCTAGGCATTTGTTGGCCCCTCTGAAGCAGCACTTCACGAGGTCACTATGACTGTCCTACCCTAAATCACATCTTCCTGTGCCAGGTGAGCACCTTCCTTCTCCATTGCTGCCAACCCTTGTTCTGAGTCCAGGTCTGCACTTAGGAAGAACTGCAGAGCTTAGAGGTACCCAGGAGCTCAGGGAGCCCATTTCTCCAGCTTCAGGTGGGCCACAGCTTTTCCTCATTCACATCCAAGAAACCTTTGGAAAGCAGGCCAAGGAGCACCGAGTGCTCTGCTGGGCTGTTCCTCACTGACAGGCTGCAGGGCACAACTTGAGACCCTCATTTCCTGCTTGTTTCCTCACATTCCCATAATCTGAACCGTTTCACCCGATTCTCAGTATTTACTGTCACTGACATTTCCCTTCAGAAGCTGAGGGCTGCAAGATAAATCTGCCCATTAAAATCCTGACTGACAAAACCCAGTAGGGACTGTCTTTGGAATACTCCCCTCTCCTACAGCCCCACTGCTGGTTTAGCACACTCATGTGCACATCCAATACCTGCTTCTCTCTTGCAATTTCCTCCTGAAGCAGAGTAGCAGCGTCACCTTTAAAGAAAAAACCAAACAAGGTACAATGTGACTGGTGCCACAGCTCAGTCAGAAATAATGTCACAGGCTCTGAGGGCACAGACACTGGAGTGGCTCTCGCTTTACCTGAGGGGCTCACTACAGTTAAAGGCTGCTCGTTGTTTTCCTTGAGTTTTTGCTCCAAGTTCTTCACCTTTTCCTCAAGTTTCAGTTTGTCAGACTCCAGTGACTTCACCACTGACTGCAGGGTTTTTGCAGAAGCGTTTTCTCCGCGGAGCACCGTGATCTGCAAGAGTTGTTTGGGAACATTTGGACCTTCCAGCACCAAGCCAGAGCACCAAGGCCACGGCCCTCGAAGCAAGGGCTGAACAGGCACCAAAACCACGTGCCAGGAGTCACCTGGCTCGGCACAGGCATCTAAAGATTTGATGCTAAGGTTTAACTATGCCACACGGCAGAAAAATGATCAGCCAGCTCTTCAGGAGACAGCACACAAAGCCTCTGGCTGCAACTTAATCAAAATTAGGAATCATCCCATTCCTCATTTACCTCATGTCTGAGTTTTTCCAGTTCCTCATCTTTTTGTGTGATCAAGGCACTAGTAACATTGATGGATTTCTGTAAAGATGCTCTCTCTTCATCAATTTCTTTTTTTAAAGTTGATTCTCTAAAAGAAAACCAAGTAAAACCAGAAGTCATCTAATGAATGGATAACTGTAGTGGCCTAAAGTAGCTTCATTTAATTTCAAGTATTAAACTACTGTAAGAAGCGGTTCTTAAAAAACAAATTACAATTTGCTACTTGACTAAGGTTTTACATATGTATAAACATTTCAGGTGTTACAACTGTGGAAACAAAGCAAAAACTTTACCTAGGTAGTACATGCCAGAATCTGCATAGCACCGTATCCATTTGAATTTAAAGGAGCAAGTTAACAGACTGGGGAGATACAGGATAAACAAACATGTTGCACAATGTTCCACAAAACCTAACTTGAGAGTTTTGTTACTTCTTGAAAATTATTAACAAGCAACAAAACAGGCATGCAAAGCTCATTGTACAAGTTGTCATGCAAAGCATGGATGAGGCTGGAAATATCAGCTGGTCCTCACTAATTTCAGTGATATCATCATTTCCTGCACATGGAGAAACCACATGGGATTTGTTTTACTTCACGGGAGAAGGGTTAAAAAGAAATCCTCCAAAGCAGGCACAACACCCTTCTGTGTACATACATCCACTTTTCCCAGTATTTTCCGTGGGTCTAACAGAGATACAACTTCTGCCTACAGCTCCTGCCTGAAGGCACCACTGCTGTGACACCCTCACACTGGCGTAAGCTGATCTTCCTGACAGGTGACACAACACACACGGTGAGTAACTGTCCTCTGATGGGAGGAGCATTGCTACGAACTTCCTTACAAACTAAAAGGTTTTGGTTAAAAAAGAAAACAACAAAAAAGTGACTTCAAACTGTTTACTTTCCTCCAAGAGGAACTGGCTCTTCAGCGCAGGCAGCGGCACTGCTATCGGCTCTGAGCTCCTGCAGGGGTTCTAAACTGCACTACACTCCCCAGGATTGCTGAGGGATCAGGAGCAGAGCCCATCCACGTGGGAGGATGTTCAGGGGACAGCTATGGAGCTCACATGGAAACGTTTCCATCTCTGTGGTATCTACAGTTAGTGAGAGCCACGATACCCAGACCATGAAACACAGGAAATCTCACCCACTCGAGATAAACGGGCAACTCAACAATGAGAGCACAATCAATGCAATTCTTTCATTGTTCAGATTGTACTCGGGAATGGAAGCAGCAAGTGGAGAATCTGGGGTTTAGAAAAGCTGAGGCAGCTACCAAGCAAGAACCAAAATTTGATTTGGTTTTGGTATATTTTTATAATGACAGAATCAATAGAAGTGGAAACAACAGCTTGCAGACTGTGTGATCTTGCCTTCAAATACAAGTTATGGTCTCGTTAATAAAACCCAAAAGGGCACTGGCATGGAAAGACCCCCTGGCCAACCCCGAGTCAGCAAAGCACTCAAAGCTCCACAGCCACCTCCGTGTTCTCCCGCAGGATTCCCAACGCTCTGGCCGATCCCGGGCTTTCAGTGCTTTGCTGAGTGGATCAAAGGCACGAGGTGGTGTGGGAAAGAAATGTGCCACCAGTGCACGTGGTGCTGCTGACAGAGCAGAGCTGCAAATCCAGGATTTGCTGGGAAGTAAACCCTGAAGACATCTGGGAATCACGTCTGGAAGTTGCTGCTCACAAGCTCTGCTGCACCCGAGACTTCTCCCGAGCGTCCCTGCGCTGTGCACGCGGCTGGGGAAGGGCAGATGGGAACCCAGGGACTCAGCCCATGCTCAAGAGCTTGTGATTCAGCCAATGTTTCCACTTGGTCAGATCTTCATGGAGAGATCAGGACCAAACAGATGCTTTTGGCACAAATATGGTTTAATTCATCATTTGTCGGGCTCGGCTTCAGCCACTACAACGCTGAGGTGGTTGAAAAAGCCAAACAGGTTGTAAGGATAGAAATAAAATATTTACAGACTCAATACAGGAGCCTTGAATGCTAAAACACGAGGGGAGAGAAAGGAAAGAAGAAAAGAGGAGAGAAAACAGGAGGGGAAGAAGGTCCCTGCGCTGGAGCTTTGGGTTTTCTTTCCCAGGAGTCTCTCCGGGAGCTGCTCCAGTGGGGAACCCAAAAATGCTGGAACTGGAGAAGCTACAACCAACAAAGGTGCTGATCCCTGAGTGTGGATCACAGTTCACTTCCAGGCAGAGTCTTGGCTGCTGCTGGAAGTGGATGATGCTGGGAGCCTCGTGTGCAGTGGGAGTCACACACAGTGAATGAAAAAAAAAAATTGATTTGGTGAACTTAAACTTTTTTCCGGCCAATTCAAGTCCAAAACATCTGCTTACCAGCAGGGGGGAAATTAAAACAATAAAAATTACTTTTTCATTTAAATGCCATTTTAAAACTTCACTTCCTTGAGAAGCTTAAACCATGTTCTGAGCAGTGTAGAGAAGTCGTGGGAGAAAGGGGATGGTTTTGGTTTAACATTGGAAAAAAAAATCACCCAGATTCTTCCCTTACTACAAAAATAAGAAATTCTAAGAATGAAGCAAATACCTTAAAGTGCTACTGGGTAAGCTTTAAAAATGCAAGATAACAAGAACCACATGTTAGAAATATGGAGTACAAATGCAAAATACTGTAAGGAAGAACAATATTTGCACCAAGGGCCTTTTCTGTTTTGGTAAAAAATATATTTTTTTCATTATATATATATATATAGAGCTGAGTGTTTTACAAAACAAAAGCAAGACACCAAGGGACAAAGGCAGCCAAAATATGTACAACAACTTTACTAAAAAAAAAAAAAATTATTTATTGTAACGTGGATAGACTTTCTTGAGTCTTACCATTAAAGACACACAGATATAGCAAGGGAAGCAAGGGCAGGAAAGGGAAGAGAGAGGAATGAAATGAGTATCGATAAATAGCGAAGCTCAAAGACAGTCAGACAGCAACCCACACTGAACCCAACGAGCTGAGCCACACAGAACCCCCCGTGATCCACAAACACCAAACTCCTGGCACTGCCAGCCGGATTATTTCATACAAGGGGATGCGAAAATAGAGGGAGAGAATTCCTGGGGGTGGAAGGAAGGTGAGAAAACCACCGCTAGAGATTTGACCTAATTGAAACACAAAGATGGCTCTTGTTCAGCAGCTCAAATTCTAAAGGCAAAAGGAGGAAATCATCATCTTCCCATCACCAAATTCTGTCGAATCTGGGAATCTAGAGACTTTTTTCATTGGTTTTACTTTATTAGCTCTTTATTCAGCATTACTTTTTTTGTTAGCACCAATGCCATATGTTGACATGTTCTGATGCCAGTGCCTGCAGTTTGCCTCAGCCAGGCTATTCCTATTCCTATTCCTCATTCTGCCCTGTTCCTGTTGCTCATTTTCCTCTTCTATTGCAGTTTATTCAACACTGCTGAGCAATGTCATTAAGCCAGTCACAAACTGGGGCATCTCGGTGTAACCGACTGAAGGTAAAGTCATGGGAAAATTCACTTCACTGATTTCATAATTGTCTAGATTATTTCAGGCAGCTCGCCCAGAGTAAAACAGGAGAAGGAAGATCAGAGCCACACACCTTCCTCTGTATAACTTACAAAGAGTTTGCCTTTGAAAATGTTCTTTGTGAAACAGAACTGCTGGAAAGTATTGAATGACTTGGTCCCCCCTCCCTCCTTCCTTTCCTCAAGCGACTTCCAAGAGTTACACTACTGAAAACACATTTGAAAACTGTTCAGTAACAGGCTGGTGATGCAGGTCATGAGGCTGGTTAAAGCTGGAGGCTCAGCTGATCCAACTCTGACATTTCCTGGGGAAGCACTGGCTTGGGAAACACCCCATGTGCCTGCTGTCCTCTGGAACAGCGGGAGATACAACAACCCCCTGCCAGAGAACAGAGTGTCAGGGAATAAAGAAGGGAACAGTGACAATACTGAGTGGCCAAGGATGGGCATAAACACCCAAATGCCACTCACTGTTCTTTGTTGTGACCATAATAAATCCAGGAAATTTAGCAGGGGTTGGTTTGTTTTTCCTGGAACACTCGAGGTGTCGTGGGGAGCTGTGTTGTTTCCTAAGGATTTATGTAACTGCTTTTGGAAAGCCCCCACTTCCCTCAAGGCACAGGGGCCAATCAGCTTCCCATGCACACACTGCAGACGCTCAGTTTTGTGACGTGGGACCTTTCCCTGAGCAGCAGTTTACAAAGGGATGCCCCAGTCAGGCAGGACAAATGTCCTGGCATTTAAAAGCAGTGCTGAATGAACTGCAATAACCCACAAGGAACTCAACAGCCCAAAGCCATGGGAGCAGCAGTCAGTGCTCAGTAACTTTGCTTTCCTTCTCCCCTTACAACCCTCCTCAGCATCACCATATTGTCCATTATTCCTTAAGAGCTCGCTGGGTCAGATCTGTGCACACACATTTTATCAGACTGAGGGACAATCCAACATTCCAGAGCAGACTAAAACCAAACATTAAACTGGTCACTGCAAGTAAGAATTACCACAACGTGGGAGGTGTGGAACTAAAGCAAACGTGGACGGTTCCATCTCTAATCCAACGAGTGCAACAACTCAGCACTTTTCACCATGACACAACAGAGAAGAACAGCTCTTAGCAGAGTTTTTGTGTTACATTTCTGCAGGACTGTGGGGTTAAACACACATCAGCAGGAACAACTTACCTCTTTTTCATCTCTAATAACTGGTTATTGAGTACTGATCTCTCCTCTTCCAGCTAAAACACAAGTACAGACAGACTCCGGTTAATACACTACAGATTGTTTCCTCAGTGTAATATATCAGAGCATCATTATCATCATGAAATAAAAGTGGGAGAGGCTGCAGAGCCCCCACATCCTCAAAACAGCAGGGGCACAGCATATGCACCCAAACACAAACTGTGCAGTGACCAAGACATCAGCTGCTGAGGGCCTGGTGCTGCTTCATGAGCATTTCCATGTCCTGTGCACACAGCAGAGGTGTGAGACCAGTGCTAAAGGAGATTTCCAGGCCCCCCATACACCCCCAAGAACCCTCTGTGTGCCTGGCCATTGCTTCTAGCCCAGCACTGGGGAATTGCTGGCTTTGCTGTGCTGGATCATTGTACCACTGATCGTATTTGTTACTGCCCCGTTATTCAGAGATGAATTATTGATCCCAAAGCTGTTGGTCTGGTGTTTGTTACCACATCCTGGACCTGTAACTCGGCGAGGCCACCCTTAATCCCTTAAAACCAGCAAGGCCTTCACCTGAAATTACTGTTGTTGGTTCTTGGCTCCAAACTGGGTTAGAAAATGCAAAGGAACACAACTGCAAAGGCCCACCACAGGAACACTGGGGCAACTGAGCTTCTGATAAGGTTAAGAAAACAAGCATTTTTCAGGCAAATTAATTATTTTTCACCATCTCCTCCTTCCTTCTTATTCAATGGCCAAAGCCAGCAATTACTGCTCTGGGAACTGTCTGTGCCAGAACTCCCTGAGCACAAGCTCCAGCGAGATTTCTCAAGCTTCCAGGGTTCATCCACAAGGTCAGGAACACATACATTTATAATGGAAACCTCAGAGCCCTGACAACAGCTCCTGTCCCTGATGGAGGGAACTCTTTCAGCACTTTGCAGATACTGAGGTTTGGCACAGAAGGCGTTAAACAAGTTTCCTCGAGCAGGCAGGTTGTCTGCCAGCCCCCAGCTCTCAGCTAAATGCAGCTCACTGAGAGCAGCCATCTCCTCCACATTTCCTGACAAGTCACCTTCTCCTTCCCTGTGCTGCAGTGCTGTTAAACCTTCCAGGTTTGGGATTAACTGGGATCGTTTCACTGGGCTTCATCAGACAACTTCATTGAAACGAAAAATAGATACCAGAAGGGTGTAGAGAGACTTCTGTAAATAATTCTTAAAGCAAATCAAGATGTGTCTCTCAAGGCAAGTGGCCCCTGTGGGAGAGCAGAGCAGCCAAGGCACTGTGGGGGTATGGCCAAGTTTCTCCTGCAGGTCAAGCCCAGCCAAAACCCAGTTTCACCAGCAGCACCAGGGCACCCCCTGATTCCCAGTTTCTGTCTTCTTTCCTGCCCAGAGGCAGCCTATGTGAACTCCTGACATCTGTACAGGCTGGTGACAAAAAGGGAGAAATATGACAAGTCTGAGAAATGTGACTCCCAGGGAGCTGCAGCTTCGGCCGCTTCCCCAGACCCTCGTTCTGACCCCTGGGTTCCAGGCCCCTCTCCTCCTGCAGAGTGAGGGGACACATCTCCAGCCCATCACACTTCCCAGCTGGATTTCTGGATTCCTTGTCCTCTGCCAGCACTGGCATTTCTCTTCAGTCACACTCGGCACCCTCAGAGCAAACCTTGCACACCGTTAATAAAAGATGGGCCAGCTGAGCTGCTGGGTATTTCTACACCTTCTCCAATGAACTTCAAATGCCTGGGCAGGTCTGAGGCTCCCAAAATGCTACAACAAATAATCTGAAGCCAGGGAAGTTCCCTGAGCTCAGTATCTATCTGAATGTGACACTCTAACTAATTACAATCAGCTAATTATTAATAGATCAATACAGAAAAGCTCCCTGAGCATCTTTGGTGTGAGACACTTTAACCTTTAGATGTCTGGATAAATCATTCATGAAACAGGATTCATTAATTTTGCAAAGTGTGTCACAAGCAGCCACAGATTCTCTAACCCAATTGACAACACACTTGTTAGAATTTATGTGGTTACCACAGCAACAGCTCAAAATTCCCAATCCCATGTTTGCCCCTTCCTGATGCATTTCAGAGGCACCTGCACAGACCCTCTGCAGCCTGAGCTCTGCTTCCCTCCCCACTGCCCAGATTTCTGGGAGCACAACGTGCAGCTCCTGGGCAATCCTGCTGTGGGAAACCCTTCACTGCCACCACAGACACTCCTCCAAAATCTGCTGGAGGATTCTTTGTGGTGACATGTTTCCTGCTTCCCACAGAGAGCCTGAACCCAGGGAGCCCAAAGCCTGTGGCCACTGGTGCCTGAGCATGGTGTGACAGGAAAGGAGAGGTGTTGGGATACCTGGGATGCCAAAGGCCTCTCCCAGGCTTTTGGGAGGCTGAGCTGTTCACCAGATCTCACAGCCCAAATACTACATTTGGAAACTGCAACAGGCAGCATTCCCACATTCCCAAGATTCAAATTACATTTTCCTAGCAGAAGAAGACACAGTGCAACACAAAGGGCTGAAGAAGGCAAACAGACTGTGTATCCAAGCTCCAGCAGATCCTCCAGATCCCTGCTCTTGGAGCCATCTCCTCACGGGCAGGACAGGCTGTGGTGCAGCCAAGCTGACACTATTCCAGTTCGTGAGGTGATGGATTCATCCCTGTGCTTCCCACACTACAGCTGTCTGTCCTGGCAGTGAGAGAGGGATCCCTGCTGACAGATCCAGAGCCAGCAGGATGCACACAGCAGGATTCCTTCCCGAGGTCAGCTGCAAACAAGGGAGGCCACAGAGCGAGCGCAGTGACCGCGGCCAGCCCACGGCTCGGGGGCAGAGGGGTCCCTTCCCTCGGGGCCTTTCTGTGTGTCAAAATGCAGGAAGATTTAACCAATGCTGCCAAACCTTTCTGAAGTTACAACTCTCCCCGAAAATAACAGGTTGCCTCAAGGACTCTGAAATAATTTAGGAAACCCTGTGGGAGTGGGGAGCAGCTCCCACCGGCTGTTTGGGACGCGCTCTCCCCACTCTGCTCCTCAGATGGGGAATGAGTCAGTGCTGAGCCCACACGTCTGGGACTCTGCTCGTCACCTCCAAAGGCTCTTGAGGATCAAGGAGCCTGAGCATCACTCCTGCCAGCAGCTAAAAGGATTTACAAACTGGCCAGGGCTGTAGTCACCCATCCTCAGGACTTCCAAACAGGACCCTTGGGGACAAATCAGCCTCTTGGCTTTAAAAATATTAAGCCTGTTGCAGGGTGGAAGAGTCTGTGCCCCGTCCCCTCCCTGCACAGGTGCTCTCTCAGAAAGGCAGGACACAAACCCCTGTCTCCTGCATTCCTGCTGTTGGATTTTCTGGATAAGATCTTCCGAAGATTCCTTCACGGTGTGCCTGTCACTGGAACTGCTCCACAAGAACTAAACCCACCACATCAGGGGCTGTAAATCTGTTTCATCTTTTGGCAAGTACCAGCGATACAAGCTGAGTAACTTGCCCATATTTTAGGATTCCAACAGCATGTTCAGATAAAATAGTGAAAAACAAAAAAATAAAGTAGCACCAAAAAGGCACCTTGCAGGGGTTCTGTTCCCCAGGACCCAGTGCCTGGCTGCAGCACAGTGTGAAGTTTGAGCAGACACATGCACAGCCCAAGTCCAACCAAGTAGTTTCACACAGCATTCTGAAATACACTCTAAACACTCTTTGTTTTCAGTGGAGACAGCAGGAATAAGAATTAAAAAGCTACATTTCCTTAATACTGGTGGATGGACATTTCCACAGTTGTGTAACAAAATCACTCCCGCCAGAAATAGCAACTCTCTGTTAATACACTTGGCTAAAGCACGTTTAATTTATGCTCATTCCCAAGCCTTCCCGAGTATCCTTCCCGGGTTACGTAACCTTCTGTCAGCCTGCACTTCCAACCTCCCCGTGCAGGTGGCTTCCAAATTTATTTCCAGCCGTTCCCAGCACCACTCCTCCTTTCCAGCACAGGCTCCCCGGGGCAGCGCCGGAGCTCCGGCGGAGCCTCCACCCGCCCGCTGCGGCCGCTCTACCTTGTGGTGGTGGCTCGAGACCTCGTCCCTGCTCCTGCCCAGCTCCTCGGCCAGTTTCACGTTCTCCTCCTGCAGAGCCTCGAGCTGCTGGGACTTGTGAGCCGCTGCCAGCTTGAGCGCTTCGCTGCGAGCACACAGAGAGCATCGTTACCATAGGAACGGGAGAGGCGAGGGAAAACTGGGGGAGAGAGGCGGCTTCACAGCTTGGAAAAATACATCAGGATCACGTGGCTGAGGGATGGGGAACAGCGGTGACAATCCCGGGGACACGGGGACGGGGTGAACCCTGCGGCTGCACAAAGCCTTCCCCTCGCAGGGGTTCAGGTGCTCGGGAATTCCCATGGGCAGCAAGGCTGGGGTTTGGAAACGCAGGGCAGGAGGGCTGGCGGTGTTTGCAGCCCGGAGTTGTCACAGAAGGGAACTTTGCAGCCAGAGGTAAAACAGAATTGCTTAAAAGCATAAAAAAGAAAAAGAAAACTACGTAAAAAAGGCAATGGGAGAAAAAAAACAGCTTAGAGCTCCACTGATTTAACTACTCCCCACAAGGTCTGACATCCAAAAGTGCAGGATCATAGGAAGCAAAACCTCATCTATTCCACTATTTTAACAGACACAAAACTGCAAATGAGACAAAACCAAAGCTGAAGAAAAAAAGGCTTTGTAGCTTTCATCAGCCTGTGTTGCTACTAATGAGTGTGGTTTCCTTAAAACACATTTATTTGCAACCAATTTTTGAAAACATTTTGCATGCTGGCTGTAACATGAGTGACTAATACAAAATCTTTAAGATTTGACATCTTTCAAAAGGCACAAAAGATACCCTTAATTTCACTGAATAGTAATTTTTATTACTCTTTTGCTTCAAAAAAAAAGGAGTCTCAGTACTCCTGTGTGCCAATACTACAGACTTAAACCCTGACTGGAATATTAAAAATACTTTTATAACCGTGGGAAGTAGAAGAACCCTTAAGTCAGAAACGTATTCAAGCACTTCAGAATACAAGGATCTGTTGTCTCTTACTCATTTAGACAAAAGTCTGATTTCCTTTGAGTTCAGCATCTCATGGGGCTCTGATTTTTCAACCATTTCTTCCACCTGGTCTCACCTTGGTCAATTCCCATCCTGATCCCCCTGGACTGGAACAAACTGCTCCCACCTCTAACAGTGACTCCTCTCCAGCTGCTGAGCAGGGACACATCTATTTCACACCGTGTTTCCTTGCTGAGGTGCAGCACCAACCCCTCCTCCTCTTTCTTTCAGCATTAAGGCACAGATTATTTAGGGTGTTACAAAAACCCCACACCCAATAGTGGGGTCAGCGTGCCTGAAATGCTCCCGTGTTCGTGCCAAGGAATTTCCAAGGGAAGGCCCTGGGAGCACCCAGAGGCACTGCAGCCTTTCCCAAAGGACTCCCTGTCCCTGTCCCACCCCCTGCTCCAAAGGCAGCACATTCCCTCTGCTCCCCTCACCCAGGCCTCATCAGCTCACCCTGAGCTGAGCTCTACCCACACCCTGCTCATCAGGGATCCCTGCCACCAAGCTAATTCTTACTATAATTAAAACAGGGCAACACACAAAATAATTATCAAAGATCAATTAAAAACTGGACAAGCTTCCCTTTCTCCCCGAGGTCTCAGCTCTGATGATCAGAGACCACATTCAGCAACAGTCTAAGAAATAACAGAATTAACTCCCTCAGAGTGATCAGGGTCCTGGGAATACCTTGTGGTGCTAGAGATTTTCAAGGCAGCATCTCCTATAAATAATTCCTGCCTGGCAAATTGCAGCCCAATATCTGCTGCCTTTCCATAATATCAGAGTCTCCCTTGCTGTTCCAGCATTAGAGCAACCAGCAGTCATTTACTCTGGCATTTCCCACAAGCAGGAATTGCTCATGGAAAGAAATCCTGCCTTTCTCAACGGGGTCTGTGCAATGCCCCAGGTTTTCCAAAGCCACCAGCACAAGCTGCCAGTCACAGCCAGACACTGAATTCTGTGAGCTGGTGGCCCTCATGTCACCTGGGAGCTGTCAGTGGCTCAGAGCTGTCACAAAATGACAAATGGAACTACAATAGTAATAATTAGTCAAAGCTGCTCTTAAGCTGTCAGCGAGATTCCAGCTCTCACTCCATGAGCCAAGAAATTCCTCTTGGAGCACAGGTGGAAAGGTTTGTGATTTAATGCACGACACCTCTGAGAGCTGGGGATGTGCAGCCACTGCAGGGCAGCAATAACTGGGATCTTTATTCCCTGTGGCACAGGAAAAGCTTTGCTACCATGAGATTCCACAGGGCAAATTACTTTCTATCAAATGCTTTCAGTTCATTTGTTTGTGTCCAATGTTACACATCGCGAGTCTGTAGTATGTAAAATGTTGTTTTTCAATGAAGCAGCTCAAATAATGAGCAATTAACTTGAGTTTTACATTCCAGATGTAGGATTTGGTTTGCATCATTTAGGAAATAAATACACAGTGGGGCCAGAGAAATAAACTTCATAAAGCCATCAATGAAAATAAAAGCAGAATCAAATTTCTATGAACAAAGCCACTTAACACTCCAACGGTACTTGTAATTAAATCAAACAGAATTCTCTTCTAATAAAGATTTTAATATCATCTCGTGCCCCTAGGTGACAGAACCCTCCAGCAAACAGATTATTTCAAACTATGCTCCAAAGATTTGCTTCAATTCCCTTCACCAATTTAGTAGCAACATTGTAATGTCAAGTTTTGCACATGCCAAACATTTGATTTTGACCTAATATCTGCTTTATAAGTCATGATACCAGAAAGGTGCTGAAAGACAATTAAAAAATAAAAATCAAAGGTAAATGTACCCACAAAACTGAACAGATTTAACACTGAAATACTTACAATTCTTTTTTAAGTTCTTCCACTTTCTTGTTCTCCAGATTTAGAAGCTCTTTTGATTTACTAAGTTCCTCTTCATTTTTCAGGTTGTTTTGTTTAAGCATGTCCAACTTAAAGAGGAAAAAAACCCTCATTACACCAATGAAACCACACAGTTGTCAGGTGTAGCACTCAGAAATGATACTCAGCAAAATGGGGGCCTGTTCCATTTTCCATCTTTAGCCCCTAAATTAACCCAGCCTGTCTGGACTGACCTGTTTGTCCAACAACAAATGTCATGAGACTTTCAAACAGAGCAGCACAAAGATTCCAGGTCCACTGGAGAGCAGTTTCCAGGAATGTGGTGTCAACACCCCAAGGTAAAGCCCACCTCACCTGCATTAACTGCTGCAGCACCCAGAGCATTATTTGTTTTTTAAATGCAGAGCTTGTTGCTAAAATCAGCTGTTCCCTTGATCTTTACTCCTCTAAGATAACTCACAAATTCTGCTTTTCCATACCTTATTTTCTGAGAGCCCGGAGGGCTGAATTGCTGTGCCTGCACCCACAGGAAATGAATTCCTTGCAGAGATCTTGTTGCATGGGACAAAGTGCTGTCCATGGATTTCCCGAGCTTGTGTCCCCCACGGAAACACCACAAGCTCGTGGAGCTGATTTGTTTGCATGCAGCCCCACGGTGCATTATTACATAACAGATAATCTGCAGCCATTCTCATGGCATTACAGGACCCTGTGGATTTTTTTAATCCAGAAAGGGAACCCCTCCCATATGAACGTCACCACTCCTAATTCTCGAGCTGGCAGATCCCGCTGGGAATCGCCCCCGTTCCAGCACTGAGGGCAGCCCAGCTGTTCACTCCCAGTGCTCTGGGAGCTGCAGAACATCAAAGGGTGAGGGCATCCTCCTCTTCCTCGGGGCCTGGAGCAGCACAGAGTGGTGGGAAGACACGGACTGGACACAGATCCCAACAGGAACTGCTGCACCTTGGACTGACACCACGTGCAAAACACAAAATAACCAAGACCATAAAACTATGTGCACTTCCCATCACTCTGTACTCATCCAGTCATTTTTCACAGTGGGAAAATGACAGAATCCTCTCCTGCCTCATCCAATTCTCTACAATTCAACGGTTGCTCTCACAAACAAGGCAAAACTTTTCACAGAAAAGCATTTAATGTGATTACTTCATTCTGCAGCTTCTCGTTTGTCTGTCTCGAGTTCTCCAAAGAGGCCAAAGTTTCAATCTTTTCTTTGTGAATGGCATCCTTCTCCTTGGTCACCTGCTCCACTGCCTGGAAAACATCTTCTGCCAGTTTGGCCACCTGGATATAAAGGGAGGTGGGGGAAAAACCCCAGTTATTCCCAACAGGAACTCTGACAGCAAAAGATCAATACTTTATGCACAGCTCCATGGTTTGTCAGCTGCTTCCCAGTTCAGTAAGGACTTCAGCTGGGAATTTATTTGCATTTTGGAGCTGCATAAAGTATAAAATGAACTGAAGAGAAGATTCAATTCCATGCAGAAAGAGATGATAACCCCATGCTCGTGTCAGCACTGAGGAATTCCCTCTATTTTAATTCCTGGATTTCTCATTACCACCACTGTGATCCCTCTCAGACCTCTCACCTCATTAGGCAGTAGTAATTCAACAGATATTCACTTCCAACAGCCTGGTATATCTTCAGAAAATATGGAATTACAAAAACTCAAAAATTTGGAAAACAATGGAATTAGAGATAAAGCCAATTACTGCATTATTTCAGTGTTGTTCATTATGGCCTCACAAAGGAAATACTTCACAAGGATATTAAAATACTTAGGCAGGTGTAATCTATAGGATATCTCAATTCCAATTTGCATTCAATGTGATTTTCTGGGCTTCAAGCCACACAAACTGAAATTCAAAGTACTTTATACAGAATTTGTTGGTGGTGAATACAAAACACTTCTGTGAATAAAAAGAACACCGGAATTGTCAATGTCTTTACAAGTCTCTTACACTGCTTTTATCCAATTACATTTACAGGAGCAGCACATTCTTTCATACTTTTTGGAGTAACTCAGATTTGTAGTTTGCTGCAATTGAACACAAAATTGCACAAAGATCCAATTTAAACCCTTATCTATTACTACTTTAGATTTTAAGCTCCAGATTCCTTCACCAGAAGGAGCTGCTCAATGACTCCTACCAGATCCAGGGAACACAACTTCCTTTTATTCACAGCTTATGTTGTTTTCTTGCAACATTCAGCAACAGAGGCTTTTGTAGTTAAAAATATTAAAAAAAAAAATAATGAAGTGTCTTTCAGACTCACAGTTGCAACTTGCAACAACCCCCAAGTACCAAACTGAGAGAGCCCACAACTGCAGTGTGTTATGATGTGCTGAGTGTGCAGTGAAGTGCAGAGAGGACACCAGGAGTTAGTGCTCAGGGTTAGTAGAATCAGCCCCAGACTTGACTTTTAACTATGAATTTCAATACCTCTGGTTTCTGTACTACTGCTTGGGCCTGGAGAGTCTCAATTTCTTTAACTTTCAAAATCAGATTGTTCACTTGCTCCTGCAGCATCTGATTTTGGCCCTGAGACTCCAGCAATCTGCCTGAGAGGTCACTATTAGTTTGTTCTAGAAGTTTAACTTCCTCACACAGTCTGTAATAACCCTGGGAGAATTTCCCCTTCTCATTCACTGTTCCCTCCTTACTGATGACCAGACTTTCCTGCTCATCCCTCAGGCTGTCCAGTTCCTGAAGGAACTCAATTCCCTCCTCTTCCATCAGCTCCATCTCGTGTTCAAGCACATCCATCTTCTTGGAGATGGAGCTGTGCAGGCCCTGGAATTCTGCTGCTGAGCTGGACAAGGAAGCAAAGTCACCCTTCAGTCGCTCCATGCTGGAAGTGAGCTGCTCTTTCTCTGCACAGAGGGTTTCTTTCTCTTTCATTATTTCCACCAGTTTCATTTCAGATTTTTCTTTCTCCTGAATTAAAAGTCTTTTCTCAGCCAGAACTTTTTTACTTTTGTCTCTCAGCTCTTCTACCTCCTTCTCTAAGCAGCTGATGCTCCTTTGAAGTTCCGTACGTCCCAACAGAAATGATTTCTCGTCCAGTTTTCGAGCTTCCTTTTCTAAGGTTAAGGTTTCTTTCATAAGAGCAACCTCTCTGTTTAATTTCTGACACTTCTCCTGCAGCTCATCCCTCTCCCTGGTCAGCATTTCCCTGGCAAAGGAGCAGGTCTCCAAGGAAGACGACAGCACCTGCTCGGTGTGTGATGCAGCAGCCAGCTCACCTTCTAATGCTCTTTTGGCATCCTGAGCCTCCTTCAGAAGATTGGAAAGGTCACATTTACAGGCCATTAACTCTTGATTTTCTACAGTCTTCTTACTTAGCTCTCCCTTCAGGGCTTCAATGGAATCTTGGAGCATGGCATTCTCTTGGGTCAGAGCATTCTTGGACGAGAGGTCCAGCTCATGTTCTCTCTTCAGATCAGAAACTGCCTTTGCACAAGACTTGTTTTCATCAAGAAGCTCCAAGTACTTTGTCTCCAGTTCCTTCTTCTCTTGGAGAAGAGCTTCATTGTGCTTTTCAAACTGCAACGACTTCTGAAGGACAGATTCCTTTTCCAAGGTCAGTTTGTTCATTTTCTCAGTGCAGACTCTCTCACAAAGCTCAGCATCTGCTGAGGCCTTCGCAAGCTTCTCAGCAATTGTCTTATTTTCATTGAGAAGTTGCTCCCTTTCAGCCAAAAGCCTCTTTTCTGATGAAGAAAGAGCCTCTTTCTCTCGAAGTAACTGATTACATTCCAAACTGAGTGTCTCTCTTGAGGCTTTTATTTCCTCAAGACGACAAGTGAGACTCGCACGGGAATTCTCCAGCTCCGCGGTGTCCTTCACGGCTTTGGTGAGCTGCGTCTGCATCTCCTCTTCTCTCACTTTCAACGCTTGGTTTTCACTGATTGCGCTGTCTAAACTCACTTGCAGCTTTCCCATGCCTTCAAGGAGCAGCTCCTTCTCTTCCTGCAGGCTCAGCAAGAGCCTGCCCAGCTCCTTTTCCAGGGCTTCGTGTCTGTCTCGAAGAGCCAAGAGCTCCCCTAGGGCTGCATCTCTCTCTGCAGCCAGAGCTGACACTTGTTGCTGGAGCTCCCTTTGCTCGCTGGCCAGGGCCTCACAAGAACTTCCCAGCTTCTGGATAACATCATCTTTATCTTTTAGAACTGCATCTTTCTCTTCCAAAAGTGTCTTCTGATAATTCTCCAGCTCTTCCCATTCTTGGACACGTTTCTGACACGCCACATCCATGGCATCTTTGCTGGCCTCAAGTTCCTCCAGCCTTTGGAACAAGGTTAACTCCAAGGACCGGAGAGCCTCATTTTCCTGAGCTGCCTTCAGCAGGCTTGCCTGCACTGCCTCGAGTTCAGAGAGTAATTTGCTTTTCTCAGAAATCAGTGCTCCCTTTTCTGTGCTCTCCTGCTGGCTTTTGGCCTCAGCTTCTTCCTTTTGCTTTATGATTCTTTTATTTTCTGCCTTCAGTTCTTCCTGGTCTTGTTGCATTAACGAAATCTTTGATTCCAATTCTTTAAGTTTTGATAACAAGGGACCTCTCTCTAATTTTAAAGTATTCCCCTCCTGTGCCAAAGTCTCTTTTTCTGATATCAAAGCCCTCATCTTGTCTGACATTTGTTCGATTTCTTTTCTGGATGAGGCTAACACAGAGCTTAAGGACTAAAGAAATAAAGTCAGGGAGAAGGGAAAACAAAAATCAAGTCAAGCAGATGAATGAGAAATGTGCTTTAAGGGCAAATAGAGCAATTGTAATTTAAGTTTTAAAAGTGTATACACTGACACACAGTCCCTGTGTGAACTCAACTGCTGACAGACACCCCTGTTACATTACAGAGCATTCATCATCCACAAGAAGTTTTCAGTGGCTAAATAATACTTAAAAAAAACATGGTATAAAGGCTCCTACATCCAAAATTTCATGTTATTTATAAAACTACTCTCAATAAATTGATTGACTGTAAATTATTCAAAAAAAGAGCCACAGAATTATTTCATGAGACTCTAAATGAATTAAAATGCAAGGAGTTCTATTAGATACTGACTTCCAATTCTCAGTTTCATCTCCTCATGATTCTCTCAAAAAGATATTGTCATGACCCTTTTAATTCAAAACACCACATCAGTGGTGTCAATATTGTGTGTCAATTTATACACTAAATAATTTGCTAAATCATACAGCAAAGATTATAGCAAATAATTGCTGAGGGATGAAAGCAAGCAGTAACGTCAAAGAAACAGGAGGAAAAATTAAAATTGCTAAAGTCCAGATACACACTAAATAGCTGCAGATCATTCTACAAAACAAAAGGTGTGTAGCACTTCTAAATGAAGTTGTTCACAATGAATCTTAAAATCCAAGCATATAAAAAGCCAGGGAATGACATCTGGCTCCAACTGGCTGTGCTGAGCCAGATATCTATGAACACAAAATGCTAAATGATATCAAAGAACTGTATCTCATCAACTCTTGTGTAATCTAGAAAAGAACTAACAATCAGTTTGTCCTGTGGGCTTCTCCTCCCTAACCCATACCCACATATCCTGGAAAAGTTCAAAACAGAAACACTGCAAAAATCTGGCTATGAAAAGCTGAAGCAGAGTCAACTGAGACAGAAAATTTAAACTTTTAAGTCACTTGCAGAGTGACAAAAGCCACTTACTCTGGCCTGCTCCGCTTGTTTCTGCAGCTCCTCAGCCTGTGCCTCCAGCTCGCTGTTTTTCCTCTGGGCACTTTTCAGTGCCTCTTCTGCATCCAGCAGGTTCTGCTTAAACCCTTGGATATCTGCGTCGTGTTTAGCCACCAGCTCGGAAGTTTCTTTTTCATGCTTGGTCTGAAGATCTTTGTACTGATGTTGGCTGGTCTCAATCTGCTTTTTCTGGTGGAAGATAAAACAGTAAAACACGGTTCAAGCAGCAGTGGGACAATATTTCTGCAGTTTTAGTGCTTTTAAAGTCGTTCTTACCATGTCTGTTAATTGATCCTGCAGAGTTTTCAGTTCTGCTTGATGAATCTTGAGAGTTTCCTGCTGACTCTGCTCAGCTTTCTGTGTTGTCTGCTCCACGTTTTTCTCAAGCTGAGCAGCCTTTTCATTTGCTTTTGTAAGCTCGAGTTGTATTTGCTCCAACTGCCTGGAAAGACCAAATGAAAGAACATCAGTTTTGCTGACAGCACCACAAGAACAGAGATAAAAGAGCCAAGATTGTGCTGAAGTTCTATACTCTGACCAAGCATTTAGAAAGAGATTTAATTGTTTAACACATAGAGAGTGTTCTGCTAAATTCAATAGACACAGAGAAGACCAAGTAACTTTGCCCCCAGTCTGGGGTTTTGTAAAGGTAAAGAACAACTACTGTACATACAATTTTTATTTGGAAAAACCCCTACATTTTCTCTCACAAAAATGTGACCCAAGTCTTTTATATATCTAAATAAACTGAGTTTATCAGGTAATCAAATAATCATGAAGCACAATCACAAAACAGTCTGGATTATTCAAGAGGTCATTTACTCTGGGCAATGAGAAGCACGTTATGTAAGAATTTTGGAATTATCAGTGTTGGATGCTCTTCAAATCAGTCCCAGGAGACTGTTTTGATTGATTTAGTTTGCTAGAATAAGCTCACTTGTCATATCAATGTGACACTTAGGAGCATCCTGTTCAGATATTTACAGAAAAATAAAATGAGAAGCTCTGAGTGTGGGAGTGGAGGTTTGAAGTGACAATGCTCTGACAGTGATGAAATACCTTTCTTTTAACCTCAGCTCATCGTTCATTCTTGTGAGCTGGGCAGAGCTGTCTCCTGATGACTTCATGATCTCTGCAATGTCATTTTCAAGTTTGGCTTTTGCTTCCACCAGCTGCTGCTCCCTCTCTTCTCGCTCCCTCAGTTTCCTCTCCATCTCTGAGCAAAACAAAGGTTGTTAAGCTGTAAATTTAAGAGGAAGGGTGTGCACAGAACAGCTAGAGGATTGTAAAGTACAAGAAACAGCAATACTGATGCTCCAGACCTCACAGGTCACCCCTTTAAAATGAAAAATGATGACTGACTGAACTGCTAACTGCAGCAAAAGGTGAAGGACTCTTCAGAAACAGCAAAGAGCAGCTGGTCATGAGCCCTTTGTTTCAGAAGTGATTCACTTCAGGCCATGAGATGTGGGTACAAGTTCTGCTGTCTCAAAGGGGAAGGAAGCAATGGAGGAAGAGACCTGCAGGTCTTGCAGGTGAAACCACTCATCAGCAACGAAGGCAACAGGAAGCTACAGAGGAAAAATGCCTCAGGCCAGGGCAGGCACTGCCAGGGGCAAGGGCAGCCCTTGGGATCACTTTTCCAGTTTGCTTCAGGGCACAAATTGTGCTTGACTTCCCTCTACACCGGTTTTACAAGATGTACAAGGAGAAAGGCACAGCAAAGCCTCCCACAGGCTCCAGGAGCCACACAGAGCACAAAGCTGATGCCTTTCCAGAACATCCCATTTCATCCCTTCCTTACCAGTCAAACTAGACTTGAGCTGCTCCAGTTCTGAAGACATGAGTGCAAACTGCTCTTCTTTTTGGTTCAGTTTTTTCACCGTTTCTAGGCAAGGAAAATTTGGAAAACAAAGTCAGGAACTACTTAGATGCAGGCAATACCACCTACTTGCAAGGTATGTCACCCTTCAAAGAGGCTACAAATAATCCTGTCCTTTCCACAGCCACTGAAACTGCTGTATCATCAGGCTTGGAAGTGTTTAAAAAACCCATTTTGTTGGCATTTAATTTCTGCAGTTTTTAGTTCTCTGTTTATTTTAGCAGCACATACCTTGCATAGATTGTTGAACATTCTCTGCTTCATCAGCTGCACTAGTAAACTTTTCTTTCTGAAAAAAATGATAAAAACTTAAGGTAAGGCTTGGTAATAACAGTACAATTCAACCACTGAATTTATATTAGGTATTTTTCATGTACAAAATAGAACAGTCTTTGTTCCTGTCATAAACAGATCTCAAGTTTTTGAGTTCCAGCTTAGCACAGATCTTCCCTCGCCTTGGCTGCAAGTCCCTCAACATTTAAAGTAACTCCTGCATCAGCTGCCACAGAGCCCAGGATAGGAAACAAGAATCTGGGGCCTCTATCTCTGCTGCTCCCAGGCTGCACAGGGGACACCTGCAACCCTGGGAGCCATCTCCTACCAGTGCTTTGCAGCTTTACCAGCAGGAATTGATGCCAGACAGTGAAGAAAAGGGAGGATTTTGAGGAAGGCAAGTGAAGCTCTTCCACCAACTCTGAATATTTACTACTGGCCATGGAAAGACCAAAAATCCCATTGTTTTGTTACTACTGCCAGTGTAGTTCCTCAGGGAAACCCCACCCAACAACAGAGTATTTGGAAATTTATTAAAATGAGAAACGTCTTTTAAAACCATTTATAAGAAGTGTGTAGCAAGCATTAATTGGTACAACAGCTACAGTAACGGGCCATTAAGTGTTCCTTAATGAGCAGTCTAAATTTAAACTGCTGCTGCTTCTGATTCAGTTTAATTTTATCTGCAATCCATAAATAGATGAGTTCTATTTAGACAGAACACCCGATAACACAGGACTGAGGTGAAATGCTCTCTTTATTCTGAGACAGATCCCATTAGCCATGAACCCCTTCCCTACTTTCCATGAGTAAAACACCTTGGGAAGGCTTTGCTCAGAGCTGATCCACGGATTTCCATTAAACTCTCACCATGAAACCTAAAATCCAAAGAGTAAAGTCAAAATTTTTAGGTATTACTCACCAAAACTTGAAGTTCCTTTTCCAAAGAATCTTTAACTTGATTTACTGCACTCAAGTTTGTCTCAAGGTCAAGAAGCTTTTGCTCTTTGCCCTGCAGTTCTTTGGCCAGGTTACCGGCCTAACAAAGGTGATGAAATGGAGTAAAATAAAATGACAAATGTGAATGAAAAATTAGGAAAATAAAAGGTGAATCTGAAAGAAATAACTGTAATATTAAAACCACTCTAAGATGAAAAATTTAAAAAATGAAGAAAAAAACATGATGGGTTAACTGAGTGAAGCTGATTTCCACTGATGACTACATACATCACAGCACTAATTGCACCTTGGAATAGATTAGAAATCATTAAAATTTAGTTCTTTTGGCATTAATGGTGAATACGTTATTTAATGGCAGACGCTTTTTGAGTACACTCAAAATTTCAAAGGTTCAGCATTAGTTCAATCAGTTTTGGTTCTTTATTGTCTTCATTTTTTGAACTGATTGTTTGTGCTTCAATTGGCTGATCAGATCAATATACATACATGAGAGTAAATCTTTCCAAGGGCTCTGTACCACACCCAGGGGCAGTGCAGAAACCCAGTGTGACCTCAAAAAGAGATAAAGGCAGAAATTTGTTATCTTGGAACCACCTGTGAAGGGCTTAGGAAAGCTCTTTCCAGTTACTGTCCCTTTACTCTTCACTACCATCAGCTTTACAGAGGTGTTTCATCCAAACCCAAGGAAAATCCTGTATCAAGCTGCAGTCTGTGGTTCCAAAGTGCTGTGAAACAGTGCCAAAAACATCCCTGCAGAGCCTGGGCTTAAGGAAAAGTTCCACCAGGATTTTCTGTGCTTTCTTTTGTTTTTAACAGCCTCCTCCATCGCCTTGTCAGAGGAGGGGAAAGGCAGTGAAGGAAACATTTCCCCACTGAGTCCCAAGTCTCTTTGTCTATCCCCACAGGTTAAAGCCTTAGGATGTGTGGATTCTTCTCCCAAACAAGCCAACAAAGTAACTTTTCCATAACAGGAAGATTTCAGCACAGACGTGCCCAAATCTGCAGCAGGGAAGTGCAGCAGGAATTTTTTCCTTTTGCTTATTGGTGCAGGTGGAGCAGCAGAAACCTGCTGAGACACGACCCAGTTAATGCTCCTCTAAACCTCCTCAGATGGTCCCAAGACACATTCAGCAAAACTCCTTTTTTCTGTGATGTATTTTCTACAGCAGATTAAAACGATACAAATGCAAAACAAAAGCAAAAGAAAACTAAAAGGATGGATGTTGATACAAACCTGGCTAATTCCATCAACCTTTTCAGTCTCTAAAGTCTGAATTTGTTTCTCAGCTGCCTCAAGCTGCTTGCTAAGTTTCTCGATTTCCAATTTACCTTCAGAATTGGCTTTCTCAAGTGCAGCAAGGTCCAAAAGCTTTTCTTCAGCAGCTTTGATCTGTGGTGTAAGACTATCAATAACTTTGGTTTGTTCATTGTACTTGGCTTGCAGTACCTCTAGCTCCTTTACCTTTATCTCAGCTTCCTGCAATTTGTTTAAAGTGTCTTCCATTTCTACTAGATGCTGATCTTCCACACTTTCCAGTTTGGTCTTCAGGCTTTCCAGGTTTTGCTCTTTCTCCTCCGTGACTGCCACCAGTTTTGCTTTCAGCGACTCGATCTCTTTCAAGTGATGAGATCTCTCATTTTCCTGCTTCAGTTTTAAACTTGACATTTCATTCTCATAGTCTAATTTCATCTTCTCAATCTGAGTCTTTAGCTCTGCGAATTCTGCTGTCTGAGCCCCAACACCTTTGCTGAAAGAAACTTTCAGCTCTTCCATCGCCTGCTGATGGGAGGCGATTGCAGATTCCAGCTTGGACTTCCACAGCTCTATCACGTCGGAATTCTCCTTGTTGGCGTGGTCAAGCTTGCTTTTCAAGGATTCATTTTCTTTTGCCATTTTCTCATTCGAAGCTGAAAGAGACTTGATCTCTTTCTGCAAGGCTTCCTCACTAAGGCCGAACTTCTCTTTGAGTGAATTCATCTCGTTCTGATGTTCTTTGCCAGCTGCTGCCATTTTTTCTTGCAAAGAACTGATTTCTTGCAGCAAGGAGAGAGAAGTGTCCACATCATCGATGTGTTTGCTGGAATCCAACCTCCCTCGGAGCTCAGCCACTTCCTTCACCCTCAGTGCCAGGTCCCTCTCCAGCTCCATGATCCGGGACTTTTCCGACACTGTGGCCACCTGTGATCAACAGCATTTTAAGAAAAGAAGAATTATAAAAGATACATTTCATACAAAGACTCTCAGGCCTTGCTGAAAAGCTTCCACCGAGCGTTGCGAATTGCTTCAAAAAGGGAAAAATGTCCACAATTCGTATGACAAACATCTCATATTGCCTATAAATGTACAATTTACTAAAATTTGTTCTTCTGATATTATCTAGAAATAACTTGCTAAAAAACTTACAAACCACCCTGATGGGCATTATCAATGATTAAGAAAATGTTCCTCAGAACCACTTTAAAGCAGACTGGAAAAGAATGGAGAACCTTGAGGTCTTTGTTGAAATAATTCCTTCCACAGTCATCTCACACCAGCTACAACACTGCCAGAGAAAATAGCAAACAAATTTTTAACCTACAAATTCTCTGAAATTCCTTCTACACCTGCTCCATTCTCTCTGAAAAAGTGTCCTCACACTATCTGAGCTTTTCACTGACTGTTGGAGCAGTCTATGCTACAGCAAAGATCCCAGAATTGACTCTAATTACGAAGTTACTGATTTGACCTACTGGAAAAGATATTACTTACCTGCAGTTGCTCTTTAAAACTACTTATTACACATTAAATTGTTGGTTTTACATTAATCCTGGGGTTTTTTATTCATCCCATCTCAACTTCAAGAAAATCCCCATGTGTGACCATGAATATATGTGTGTGTGTGTGTGTATATATGTATATATATATATATATAATAATTGCCATCTGCTGAACTTCTGACTTGGTACAAAGTATGTCAGTAATATTCTGACAGGCAACAGTATTACTAATTACTGGGATATCCATTAAAAGATTATGTCATTTGTGGGAAAAGACAGCTAAAAAGCTACTGCAAACCGTGATTTAGCAAAGCAAGTAGTACAGCAGCTACTGAAGAGCTCAGAAACCAAGCCCCAAATACACAGTTTGTGTTAAAAGAACTGGCATGTTCAATCTTAAGGTTTTCTGGGTTTAATGAACTCTGCTAATTTTTAAAACGAGCCACTGAATGTTCCTTTATGTCAACTCACGGTCCCATCTTGCTACTTTTGGATCCAAGGATTACTTTTGCAGCATGAAGACATCTTACCTGAGTTCTTCAATGAGTCACACGTCCAGGCACACACACACACCCCACGGAAGCTCAAAATTAATGCTAATTTTTTACAGTGTTCCAGCTCTGGCTACGGCAGGCGCAAGGACCTGTTCCAGCACGTGTTACCCCCAGCATTGTGCCATCAGAAATCTTCCACAACACAGATCAGGCTGGTTATTCAAACAGGGAAAACCATTACCCTAGTGTCTTCTAACTCCCTCTGGAGTTTGTCAGCTTTGGTCTTTTCAAAGAGCAGGCTCTGTTCAAGCTCCTTAATGCGGGCATGCTCCAGTTTGGTCTGCGTCTGTTAGTGGAGAGGGAGAGGAAGAGAACACAACGGTGCCACCATCACATGCCAGCACAAGAGGAGGAACCACATGCAGGCCGTGCTGCCAGAGCCTTCTAACAGGTGAGCAGAGAGGATGTGAGGGGGGGAAAATGGACAGGGAAATGCTATGGATGAGGAAGATGGGCTGAAGGTGCGAATGGATGGGCGTGTAAAAATGAAATCAAATGTGTAAAATAAATAAACGAATGAATGAACGGCAAACGGAGAAATGTGAACAAAAAAAGGTTTCATGCAGCTGAGTAGAAGTTATTTATCAGTACATGAAGTATTCAGCACAAATTAGAGTAGTTATGCCAAAAATTTATCTATGTGCGTATCTATCTCTTCCTGTTCTAACAGGATGGTAAATCCCTCTCCTTGTCATCCCACTACCTTTTTCCTTTAATGTGTTTGGCTTATTTTATAAAAAAATTCCTTATTAACAAGGGGACAAAAATTCTCCACTGAAGCTCATGTGACAAATCAAAACTTTAACCTTCTTTTTTTGATAGTAGCTGTCTCTAAGTCCCAGCCATAAAAATGCTTCTGGCCATGACCTGGGAACACGAAGGTTCATCTGTCACTATGGTCTGAATTATTTAAACAGAAATAGAAAGAGAATGGTTGTCTGTAACTCCAAAACCCTCCTCTTTTTTCCCTCTTCTCCTCTTTCAGGAAGGAAGGAAGCAACAAGATTCCTCAAAACCAGATAAAAAAGTGAATCAGCCTGGTTGCTCTGCAGTTACTAAAGTCTAAATATATTGAACATTATGTGGAAATAAGAAAAAAGTAAGACCTTTGGAATTCTAACAGGTTCCTAAAGAGAAGTAGGACACAGATGAACCGAAGTGAGCAGGTACCTCCTGCCTTTTGCTTACAAACAGAATTTTTAGCAAGAATATGGAATATTTGATATTCTGGCTTGATATCCAGATACTGCCTGAGGCCTGCAAGAGTGCCTGAAGTTTGGGAGATGCAGGGAAAGTCCAGCAGGTAATTCAAACCTGACCTGCACCTCTGAAGTAGGGAAGAGAAAAAAATGAAAGAGAAATACAAAGATGGAGATGAGCTTCTTGTCTGCTTCTCCAAACACAGAATTCCTTCTGCAGCAGCGAGTTATCTTCCTTCCCAAAAGCATCCAGACATCCATGGGGGTTAATTTTTTAAGCAGCTGCCTGTGTTACTATGGAGTTCCTTGGTCCACAAACAGTAAAATCCACAAACATTCACAAGTTGCTCCTTAGATCTGTCGATGTTTTAATTCCGTAGCAGGGGCCTGCTCCTCTCTCAGTGGAAGATCTTCAGGGTGTAAGGAGGAAAAATGCTCCACAAGAACACAGATTATTCTTTTTGCTGCCCACAGCCTTTGAAAATGGAATTAAGTATTCTAAGAGAAATAATATTTAATAAGTGGCTACGATTCTGTTTTCTCTGACACAGGTCAGTATTAGTTCTGATCCACAACCAAATTTTAAGTAAGTCTGAAAAACAATCTGCTTTAAAAACTGGAAATTCAAACCTTACTTGCTCTAATTCACCAAGGGGATCTACTAAAACCCAAGAAATCCCAAACCTCGTGGTTGCAGAATTCCCTCTGTGCCTTTGGAATATGCAACCTTAAGTTTTTTTATGCTACATAAAACCCAAACCCTTTGATCACTAATTTTATAGACAGTGTTTTACTACTGCAAAGATCAGACAGACCATCACTGATTACTGGGTTTTTTTAAATCCCATCTCCTATATACTATGAAGGCAAGTAAGTTAAAATCCTGCCAAAATGGAAATAAAAGATTAAAAAATAATACTCCAGAGATCTTTGCTTGACACCTTTTTCCCCATTTAGAGCACGAGAGATTTTCCTTTAATCAAATTTGATTTCCAAGGGACAGGTTCCAGATTCCCTGAGGTAAAAATCACTGCAAAATTTTGAACTGCTCAAATTTCTCTCCTGATGATTTAGAGAGAAATTCTTTTACTGATTATGGTTCTCTTTGAGGAAACTGAGAGAACAGGGAACTGGGAAGAGAGAGTACTCCAAGAAGAAAAGAATTTGATTGTAAACCTTAACTTGGATGGAAAAGAAAAGCAGGAAAGAAAAAAAAGGACAACAAAACCAAAGGAATCATCTTCCTCTTCTCCAGAGCTTCACAATTAGGGAAGTGATGTGGAAATGGGATTCTTACTCTGCCTTGAACCTCCAAGAATTCCACCCAAACTTGGGAGGCCGGACATCAGCGCTTTCCAGCACTTGTGTATTCTGGCTACTCTTCCACTCCAGAATAAACCTGCCTGTGACATTCCCCATCAAACTGGGAAACTGTGCTGAGGCCAGAAATCCTGACAATCAGCTCTAGGATGGGGGAAGGTCCCCTCCAGTCCCCTCGTGCTGGGATACAATTGCAGGACACCACCGGGATCAGGGAGCATCAGCCTTTCCTGGAAACTCGCCTTCAGAGAGTGAAGATGTCCACTTCTAATGGAAAAATCAGAACAGGGAAACCAGGAGAAAAGATGGGATCAAAGAAGGAGTGCACAAAACAAGAGAAAGGAAGGGAACATGCAGATTTATTTCTGACAAAGCATCAGACTGATGGGAGACTGGAGGAGACTCAGATCCCTGAGGGATCTCTGCAAAGGGAACCCCTAAGGATGCACATCAGGAAACCAGCTCTGGTCTTGAGAACTTCCTGTCTTGGCTGGGGATGCAGCAGAGGAGGCAGCCTGGGATAAATTTACCTTTAAAATTCCACTATTCTCAGCTGAGGAAGCAAGAGGGCACCTTAAACATCTTGCAAGGCCATTTCTGTCATCAAGTAACACATTTTTCCTACATAATTTGAAGAGGAGCTACATGAAGATACAGTAAAATCAGACAGCTTTGCACATTAATTGTTCAGATGATTTTAATCATCTCTCCTCTTAGCATTTCATACAGAAAAAAGGAAATAAATACGGGGAGATGACGAACAGACAGATTTTTTCCCTCAGAAAAACTGTCATCTGTTGAACAGCAGCAAGATCTCATAGGAGAGAAGGCAGGGTTTTGTGAAGAAAACAGCTAAAAACCTACATTTAATTCAGGCCACTTCAGGATGCTGGTCAGTCATGTTTTACGAGCTCCTGGACTCTTCAGTGAGCTGCAAAGGTTTTGACCCTAAAGAATTCTAATGCCACACTGGCCCTGTCTGCAGTTAATGGGCATTACCACGTTTAGTCATTACACACATTCTTTCCAAGAAATGTTGTAATTGCTCTGAAAGCAACATGCACACAAATACCAGAGTCAATGTCTCAATAACAGATTATGCAGTTAGTGAATCAGTATAAGCATTTTCTGCACACAATCTGTTAACACGGGATGTCTCTGCACATTGAAGTGCCCTCTTACATTTTCTGGGTCTTCCGAAATCTGCCTCTTTCGCTATCAGTAAAATTAAAACAAACAAACAAACAAAAATGTTTCACCTGCAGACTCAGCACTACCATTCCAACACAAACAACAGGAGACATTTCATCAGCTTGAATTCAGTTTAAACCCCCAAGTTAAGCAGCTTGACAAACCAGAGTCTTTAGGATGGTTTGCCACGACTATTGACTGATTTAACAGAAAATAAAAAACTAAAATATTTCCATGGACTAAACAATAAAAGGAGCATTCTGTGAAGAGTTTAGATAGGTATCTTAAAATGAATGGAAGACTAAAATAAAAGAAATGTTACATGAAATGAGTATTTTTCATAAGGCTAGCACTTCAATCACAAATGCTTTACAGCAACACAGTTAACTAAGTTTGTACTTTATGCTGTGCAAGAAGTTCTAATATCTGATTAGACAACAGAGTAGAGCAACTAAAACTATCTTGCTTATTAATTGGAATTTTGGGATAAAAATTGGCAGTGCTCAAATACCTGAGAGCAATCCTTCCCTAAATGTCTTCTATTCTGACTGTGTAATAACGCACGGTGCTGTAGCCCAACATCACAGTTATATAAACAACAGAAAGATAAAAGTTGCACACATGAATTGCTATTTAGATTTTATGTGCAAACTCTCAGGACAAAACGCTCTCCATTCATCAATTTCCCTAAGGGAAGCAGAGGAATTACTCAAAAAATTGATCAAACAGGACAAGTCTTCAATATTAATTTTCAAAGGCATAAATATTAACTTGCAATTTCGTAACTTCAAAACTACTTTTTTTTCTTGGTGGTTACTTTTAACAGCAAAAGACAGAATTTAATATGAATTAATTTAATTTCTCTAAATAACTACAGCCATTCTACAGCACAGGCTTTGCTGAAGTGTGTAACTGAATTTGGGGTGCAATCCTGCAATTTTGGGACAATTGGCTTACTCAAGTACTGCAGAATTGGGTATCATTTTCATGTGGTTGGACCAGGATTGCATCTTTTAATGATTCCTGCCTTTCTGTGCCCTCCTGGATATCCTGTTCACAAAGCTGGAGATATTTTACCTCTAGGTCTCCTTTGGTAATGGATTCTTCTTCCACACGGAACTGAAGGTCTTCAACTTTCCTGTGGGGACAGCTCATTAAAATTCAGGTAACTTTGGAAGAAAATGCTTTCAAGCTCACTTTTCAGTGGAAATCAGAATGACAGTAACACCATTCCCACTGTATCAGCAAACTGCCAGGAACATTAAGGAGAAATCTCTCACAGGAAGCATCAGAGGGAGGGAAAACTGCTGTCCTTAAAACACTACCCCTGACAAAGCAAGGCGTCACTATCCCTGCAGCTCTGAAGAGGTTATTTTGTATTAAAACCCTTTAGATCATCATTGATTTTCTCCTTTTTTCACCCTTCTGCATGATCTGAGAAGAGGTGACCTAAATGAGCAGTGTGATCTCACATTCTATATATTCTACCATTCATGTAGGAAACAGTCAGAAATTCAGGACACATCCAAAGTATCCACAGGCCTTCAAGACATCACAATTTCATCAAAACTCCAGCACTGTGAAACGTGTCCGGAGTCAGGATGAATGGCAAGATGCACAAGGGGAGCACAACAAGAACATTAATTACATTAATGAGGACACTTTGGGGTTACCTTTTCTCTTCCTCAAGCTGATTGAGGAGCTCCACTTTCTCTCTGTCAGCTGCCTCCACCATAGCTCGGAGCTGGTCCATTTTTGCCTCCATCTCCAGCACGTGCTAATCAGGAAGAGGAATAAAACCAAAATCTACTAAGCTGGGAAATACAGGAATTTTTTCCAAGTTCTGTACCTGTACCTCAGTAACCACAATTTGGTGAAGTGATGGGCCAAGTGACAGGAATGTTATCAAATATGTACATGATCAAAGACTCTAGTGAAGTTCCACAAAAATGAGTTAAATTCAGTAGATCTGGTACCTCATCAAGCCAAAGATCTCACAAGGGAGATCTCACACGTATGGATTGTTTTACTTTTAGCACACCACCTCTTACTCCCAGCCCTCTTTTTCCCAATAAGAAAAGCCCATTTTGGAGGTTAAGTCCATTGTGTTAACTGTGTTTCAGAAGAACAATAACTCTCTTACCCGGTCGTGCCCATCGCGAACCAGAGCCAGCTCCTGCTCTATCTCCCCTACGTGACTTGTTGCTTTTGCAACTTCTGCCCTCTCCAGGTCCCTTTCTGCCAGGAGCTGCTCAATGTGCTGCTGCTTCTCCTTCAGGGCCTCCTGGAGGGCTGTGGTGCCCGAAATTTTTCTTGCATACCGGGAAGAGGTTTCTGTCAACTTCACAAAATAAATGTGTTAAAAATCATCCTGCCCCAAGAGAAAGAAAACACGGGGTATCTCCAGATTCCACAAACACAGGGTTAGTAAAGCAAATGCTTTCTGTGACCTATTGTACCTTCTCCTTTTACACTTAAATGACTTCGTTTTCCAGAATGTAACAGTGGCTAACACGTGTGGTCAGAGCCCTGTAAGGAGCAGCAGCCAGAGGAGGGATAAAGTGAAAATAAAAGGCCTCAGTTGAAGGTGTAGGTGCACACAAAGGCTGGCTCAGGATGTTCCTAAGCATCTTTTTGCATTAAAAAAAGAAAGGCAGCTTTCTAGCAAGCCAAAAACATCAAGTCTCTAGTTACCAAGTCATTATCTTGGGTCACCAGCAACAGTCCAACACTTCCAAATGCTCCATGAAAAGCTTTGGGAACTCCAACCAGCATCTGGCACCTCTACCATGGCAAAACCAGCCAGGATTGGAAGCATTCACCTTGACCTAAAGCCAGCCTTACAGCTAAAACATTGTGAAGAACAGCAATTGGTATCTGACTAAAATATATGTTTCTATCACTTGGAATGAAATTACTTCTGAAAAAAAAATCTGAAATATTAAGCTTCAAGAATGCAGGTTAAAATTAATCAGGAGAATTGTAGCTAAAATGAAACCAGGTTTTCCTTGACCTTGCGTCATCTCTGTCCCACTGAATGGAATCAGTACCAGGGAAAATCCAGCATGGCCCTACCAGCTACACCCTCATGAGTACTTGAGCTAGAAGTGGAAGTAAATAAACTGAAATTACAAAGTAAAGTGAGCAATAGTTGTGAAAACAGCAAAAACTGAACAAAAAAAATCCCGTGCTGTTCATAAAAACTGACTTTAACAGCTGAGAAATCTGCCTAAGTATTAAATGAGAATGACAGCTCAGTTAAGTTGTTTTTAAAAAAATCCCAAATCACTACGACTTGCTGTTCTAGCCTTTAACTCTGCCTAATCACCCAAAACAAGGAGAATGATCCTTCCAGAGATCAAAACGCTGAATAGCTGCCACAAGCAGCCTGGAAAGCTGGCACTGGCCAACACCCCCAGCTGAGAGCACAGCATGGGATTATTCTCCTGTCAGCACAAACACCTCCCCTCCACTGCTGCACAATCCCTGCCCCAGCTCCTCCCAGCCTCAATCCCACCCTGCACACTCTGCAATCCACTGCAAGTGGCTGGAAAGGCACCAGACAGAATAAACCACCTTCACTCTGATGCTTAATTGGTTATTTCAGACCCTCCCAGTTTCCAGAAAATATCCCATTCTAGAATATATTGCTTTCTAAGACTTCTAGGTCTGCAAGTCACCCTTCACTCCCAATTGCAAAACAAATCCAAAACACTTCAGAGAAACATCAGGTTCCTTCAGATTCAGAAATAAATACCGGTTCCATCAGACAGCCCCTTAAATCATTAGATCACCTACTCTGACAGCTGCTTTCATTACACAGGAAAAAGCAAATAGAAACAGCCCTGAACAACTGAGCTGTCAACATAAGATTCCAGAAATTCCCAGAAAAGTTTTAGTTTTCCTAGAAACTGATGCACGAAAAGCCTGCTGTGTCAAAACTGATTACGGGAAATCTTGTTTCCCCAGCAGCTTAACTTTTAAAGAAAAAGTCTCAGCATTATTTGGACAATCCTTTTAATTTGGATGGTCACCAAATGTTCACACTGCCTGAGAAAAGGAGTTGGAAAAAGCTGGAATGTTAATTCCAGAAATAATGGATTACAGCAGCTTTGTATTTTATGGCCTAAATTGTGCAAAATCCCTGGAATACAACAAAATAAGCAAATACATTTTAGACATTCACAAGATGTAACTTGGGGGATCACAGCACATGGAATAAAGCATTTGGCTCCACGTGTTAGTGCTGTGATCCCAAACTAGAGGGCACTCTGCAGCTGCAAGTGCAACTTCCAGAATGGATTAAGCAATGCAGTCCCACTGTTTGTGCCAAATAAAAATCCTTTTTGTGGTCAGGTATTAACCCTGGTGCCCTGACCGACTGCTGACCTCTATTAATCTGCTTCAGTCCTGCAGGACCAGGCTAAGTCACCTCTCTGGGCACCTGCTGGTCAGTGGGACAGTGGGACAGGGAACTTGCTCCACATCACTGGGAGTCACCTCTTCCTAATCAGATCTATCTATGGACTTTGGTTTGGGGAAAAAAAAAAGGAAAAATCAAGGGTGACGGTGGAAATATCCAATTATTTCTATGTTTTCAATTGCCATAAAAGAGACTTCTGAAAATTCAGCCTTCCCAGATTTCCGTTTTACTGCTGCAACCCAAGATTAGGACATTTACGTAACAGAGCAACTTCAAAAGAATCCATAGTAAGTGTATTAGGTGGAATTAGTACTGTGTTAGATTTCACCTGAGCCACTGCACTTGGCAACACTCAGCCTTTATGAATTCATAGGATTAAAACCAAATCTAAAAGAAAAGAAAGAGGCTTCTTGTCAGCAGAGACTTGGAAATTGCTCCTGCTGCATTTCTCAGCTGACTCATCTCTTGAAGAGCAAAAGGAAATTTTTAACATTTTAGCATTTTAGCCAACGTGAAGCTTAAATAAAACAAGTGTGATCTCTGGAAGCTTCAGTGCACACCAGCTCCTCAGAAAACGAATTAAACGGAGATTGCAGCCAGAGAAATTTGCTGGCGTCCTTAAGCCCCTTTCTTACTGCCATCACTCCGTTAGCCTGAATTAAACATTCAAACACTCAGCTGCTCTCCAGGGCTAGCTAAGATTCCCTTCCTTCACGCATGCTTTGAACGAAGAAGAGCACTGCTAAACATGCAGCGCGCTCTGCCCACGACCTGCTGCTCTAGGGTCGGTTTCCGCGAGCCGGGCTCGGGGCCGGGAAGGGGAAGCATGCGAAGGAAAAAGCAGCTTACGAGTCCTGTGCGGCTGGGCTTGCTGCTTACGGAGGAGGCCACCGAGCTCAGCGAGCTCAGGGACGAGGCGCTGGGGCTGCGCTTCAGGGCCGTGGGCGTGGGCAGCACCTTGCGCACCGCGGGCTTGGCCTTGGCCGGCGTCGTGGAGGGGAAGCCGATCTTGGTCACCTTGTGCACCGGGGCGAACAGGCCGTACTTGGGCTGGCACTGGAAATACCTGCCAAGGGCAAAGCAAGCAGAGGAGAGAGGGAGTTTACTTCTCTGCACCTGCACGGGCTGGGGTCATGAGGAATTCTAGAGCAGGAGTATGAAAGTGTTACAGGACAGGGATCTCATCCGCACTGGACTGCGATTTTATTTAACACCGGATTGGGAAAAGGGACTCTGAGAGGCTGAAACAGCATGATCACATCAGACTTCAGAAATTCAGAGTAAACACTACAGCAGCTCTAGTGCCTAAAAAATTCCATTCAGATTCAGTTGTATATCCACAGCTTCCCCTTTCACCACATTCCTCTGAGCTGCCAACAAACGTGATGGCTGAGAGTTAAAAATAGAAATCAGATTTTAATTAAATCAAGTAGTTTTATATTTTTTTACATACATACCATTTATGCATATTTGATGATACAGAACATATATCTTTAGTTAATTATAGATAAAAGCCATTTATAATCTGAAGCTGTGATCACCTATGTTAAGGGGGACAATCCTTGTTAAACCTCTTTTTAATGAGGTAGAAGACTGTTCCTTGTGGCAAATGAGAACGGAAGTTAAATTGTGATGTGAATTAATGCTTTCTGATTGTGACTTATAGGAGGAAGCAACTACACTGCTCCCATCTCTACCAGGAGGCAACTGTTGGAACAGAAGCTTCCAGCTTTTGGGATGCTGGAAGATTTCCCTTAAGTACAACTATTGAATAGCCAGAGATTTTCTTAACTGAGCATTCCTTCCAAGCTGAGAAATCAAACAGGCATTCAAAAGAAGGAAATTGTTTTTTCCATTACCAGTCTATGAATAAAACTCACATGGGAGTAGAGATCAGCTCATCCCACAAATGTGAGAGAAGTGTTGGCACCAGAAAATTCAAACCATCCCACAACAACCCTCCCCACCACCAGCAGACAAGGCAGGTTTAGAGCCTGCCTCCCTCACGACTGAAAATTTCGTGGAAGATACAAAAACCCAAAAGAGAATACAGAGAAAAATCTCATCAAGTAAATCTGGGGACAGACTGACCTCGTGCCAGCAACAGCTCCATCATTCTTTCCAAGGGGTTCATCCAGCTCTACTCCACACCATTCTCCTTTAGCAAAGTCAGTTTCTCCCAAAAAACGCACGACTCCAGCTTTTGTCCCTCCAACCTAAAGGAGTAAAACATACAGCTGCATTTAATGCACTTCCAAAATAAAACACCAAATTCAGTGAAGATGCTTTTGGCATAACCACATTCACAAAGCACAGGAATGACATAACCAGTTCTTATTTCAAGCTACGTATTTTTTTGTCTCTGAGTTTGTTTTAATGTTGAACAAATACTGATCTCCACAATCAAAAATATATTCAACAAGACACAGTATAACCAGTGTACTGAATGCAATAGATTTGTATTAGAGTTTCACATAAATTTCTACCAGCAGATAAGGATTTCTAAGGTCTGTTTACTTCTTATTCTAACTCTGTGAGGAAAAATAAAAGAAATGAAATGAGAAAAAAATCCTTTCATATTTTCTCCAAGGAATAATTCAGATAAATTACATAGTACAGCCCTCTTGTATTTAAAAGAGCTGATATAAAGCACAATACAGAGCATTTGGCAAAACTGTAGATATAACCAGCTATTTGAGTCCTTGGGGAGGGGAGAATCATTTTATCTTTTCTTCACTTTCAAGAATAAAAAAAACCCAACCCAAACACTCCTGAACGAAAGCCTAGAAAGCAGAACGCTTTCAAACTTATAATATTAAATATTTACAGCCATTCCAATTACTTGCAATTTCTGTGAGCTACAGCTTTTCTCAATACCCAGGGGATGGAAGAATTAAATTAAGCGAAGAAGGAAAAGGTGTTGTGTGGCTGACACTTGCCAGGAAGAGCCACGAGCCAGAACTGCAGGATTCCTGCAGTTCAGGAAGACAATATGTTGTGCCCTAAATTTGTGCAAATCTGTTCAGCCTGCATCCAGCATTGTGAAAACAGGGACATGGTGGTGAAAATCTCTTTGAGAGATTCACAGAATTCCACATGGAAAACACACCAATGGCTTGAAAATGTCCACCAGTGTTTCCCAGCACACGTTGTACAACCAGGAATATTGTGAGGCCTTGGCAGAGAGATTGAATGAAATCCCCTATTAAAGACTGTGATTTTCCTCTTTAAAAACTAAAAAGTAAATTAGTATTTCATATAATTTTTACAGCAGACATTCTATTTCTTGGGGGAACTTCCCAGGATTACTAGAGAACAACAAGCTCCTTGTGCTGTAAATTAAGGTGCATGATCACAGCACACAAGAGAATTCACATTATTCCATTTGGGAAGAGTTCACTCACAAGGTCACCTGAGGAATCGAGGACTTTACGTGTCCACAAAGTCCCAGGTCAGTGCCCAGGAGCTGCCACAGAAATTTGTGCTCCAGCTTCTGGCTCCAGTGGCAAGATGAGGCTTCAGCTGATGAGGAAAAATAATCCTAATCCACACAAACCTCAGAAAAACAGGGAGAATAATGAACCTTCTTTGATATTATTCCAGTGAGAAGGGTGGCAGAGACACCTCTTGTCCACACTTAAGGTGGCAGCCCCTTCTCTGCCATTAGAGGCAATTCTAGAACAACTGCAGGTCACCTTCAGATCCTGCTTTAAGTGGCACTGTAGCAAATTATTACTCTCCATGGAATAAAAACACACAAAGTTTACAGTTATCATGACTCAGCCTAATATAGTAACTCGTAGAACCTTTGGTATTTGGTGTGCTTGGCAGAGAACACACAAAACAAGCACTAGGACCGGCTTAGAAAAAAAGAATTGTAACCACCCAAAGAGTTACAGAGAATCCAAATCTCTGTGGCACAGTGGTTAAGAGGGAATATAAAACATTCATAAAGTAATTCCTGGGAAGAACTACCCCTGAAATTGAGGGATGTGTTATTCACCCTCAGACATTATCTACTTTTTCTAAGGATAAATACAATTAACCTAAGTGCAAACATAAAAATAAATTTTTACTGCACTATCAGTCCATACTGAGTCTTCCAAGTTCTTATTCCTTTTCTAGCAAGTTTAGGCAGGGCTTTCTCTCTGTTTGGGTTTGTCTTATTTTGTTTGTTGTTTTTTTTCTTTACAGATAAATTTGAAAGATATCTTTCGGTGAAAAGACTGGTTAGAAGCTGTTTCCCCACTCAATTTTGTACTGTTTTCTACCTGAAAAAACAGAGTTAAATCAAAAGAGGCTCTACAAACCCATTTAAGAAATTAGACAGGAAAATTAGAACAATGGCCTAGATAAGGAGCATTCCTTCAAAGACAATAGTCAGGTTTGGGGTCGCACAGAGATATTCCTCAAGATCCTTTTCCAGAACCCTTGAGCAAGGCAATGGAATTTTATTCCTGTCTTGTGGTGTGTGTTTGTGATTTTTTTAAAGAAACCCAAATTAATTACCTAAACACAGCCACCCACCACCTTTCCATAGGAAGGTGAGTGGGATAAGTGAGGTGAGAGGTGTCTGAAGCACCGTGGTGGAACAGGATAACTCCATGCAAGGATTCCCAGGGACAGGAAAACCTGCTGCAACCTGTTCCCTCCAACTCACACTGCAAATAAACCTCCAGGTAAGTAATGCTGGCTCCAGGATAACACAGATCAAACTTGGGTGCAGAATGTTCATCATTTTCTGTTTCAGACCTTGGCCCTGCTCATCGTCCACGTTTGCGTACAGAACGTGAAGCGTTTATTTTGAAGATGCCGCATTCAAACCACAAACTGGGAGACAGAACCTGGAGGAATGTGGCAGTGCCCAGTGCCCCCTGGACCTGCTCCAGCCCCTGCAGTGCCCCTGACCCGGGGCCTGGTGGGAGCCAGCAAAAGCAGGAATTCATCTCCCAGACCAGATGGGGCTGCACAACACGAGATTGCCGGGAGAAGCAGCAAAGTGACTCGTCTTGTAACCATGGTACCTGGGTTATTTTAAACAGGGCTCAAGGAAGAATGCCAAAGAATTTTTGCTTTTTTCCAAACCCAGTCCAGCTTCTTTGAATAACCAGCTACCACATTTCTCTCTCTGCATATTCTGTGTGTCCTTACAAGAGCAGGAATCGGAGCACCCTGTGGCTGTAACGTGCCCAGAGAATCAATGAAGGTCTGTATGGGCAGTTTTGCTCAGTGTTAAGCAAAACCTTTCTAAATTTCAGCTTTAAAGCCAGGTCAGCACTGCTCTACAAAGCCTGAGACTACTGAAGGCTTCCAGCCATTCACAGACATCTCTCCCAAACAGTGTATTTACCTCCAGCTGCAATTAGTACCTGCAAGTGACAGCACCTGCCTTGAGAAGAAAATAATAATAATTTATTCCCTTGGCAGTACCGTGTGAGATGCTACTGTACAAGACAGTATGGTAAAGGCTTTTCATGATGAAAGTTACTGTACATATACAGACTTAATAGTGCCACAAATGGGAAAAAGATCCTGACATGATTAAACTTAACTGTTCCAACCAATATGAAAAAAGAATTGTACTTACAGAGTATAGCATCTGTTACAGAAAAATTACTAAAAATTGTAAGAATTGCAGCAAACAAAGGTAAAAAACCCAACCCCAAACCATAAAACTAGTTGCATTTGCCAGATCTACTTCCCAGTACTGCATGAAGGACTAAAATAAAAAAGGTCAGTTTCTAAAAGAAACAGGGGAAAAAATATTAAAAGGTTTCTAAAAGTTCTGTGAAAAAATGGAGCACAACCACCACAAAGACAGTTTTCCACTACCTTCTTTCATGCTAAGGCAGGTCACTAAATAATAGATAGAGGAAAGAACTGCCAGACCTTTTCTCAGACAGTTCCCACACTCAATACAGTCAAGCTGTAAAATATAAAGCTGTAATACTCCAGAGAATCTAGGTTAGACTACAGGTCATTGTGAGGTGAGGAATTTTGCTTGGAACTCACTAGAGTTATGTCAAGCACATGCAAAAAGAGATTAAATTCCATTTATCCAATTACACCTGAGCTTACATTAATTTGCTGCCAGGTAAAGCGAAATAACAAAATGGGTTTGGAAACCTGAAGTGGTTAAAAACCTCCTGGTGAAAGGACAGGGGGATGAACACGTCAGACCTTGTGAGAACCTTTGTGGAGCCACATTTCCAAAGATAAGGAGAAGCAGGAAACAAACAAACCAGTGTAATCTGGGGGGGAAAAAGAGAGATGGGCTAAAAAATGAGTGTGTGATTTGAGCAGTGCTTGTGGAAAAGAGGACAGGCAGGGTCTCCGAACATTGTCAGTATAACAATATCACTTATTCAAACCTGCCCAGAGGAGGGAAAAGGGGAATAACAACTGCTCTGTCTCCCCTTCTGCCCGAGCACGAACTTGTGGTGACTCCTGAAAGCATCACTTAGATATTTCTGCATTTTCAGGACAATTCAGCACCACGATGTGCAGCATTTGGAAAAGCAAAACCCATCCAGCCACAGAGAGCCTTTGAAACACCTGGGATCCACTAATCAGGATCTAATCAGAATCATCTTCCTCTTGTTTCTCCAAATTTAGCAGAACTGCTTCCAGCTGGCAACAGAAATGGTGTTTAATTGATTTGTTCACCCTTTCAAGGCCAGAGGAAACAAAGGGATCACCTCTGGTTCTCATGGAACAGGTCTTCACATTTCACCCAGTTCCATCTGTAATTAACCCTGTAACTGTACTGAGCTAATTTCTGCGGGGATGATTTCGGAGCAGAGCTGATATCCATCAGGAAACACACTTCCACTGACAGGCTGTTTTCATACTTAATCACTCCATTGTTCAAACATATTTAAATTTCAAATAAACAGAATTTGACTGTGGCCTCTGGCCACTGGCTGTCATTATGCTTTGTTTTGGAAGATTACAGAGCTCTGCAGCATCCACCACGCAGGTGTACACAGGTTTTAAGCAAGACAGCTCAATTTTTCCCTTTGAACATTAGCAGCTTAAATTCTTAAAATCTTTTATTGCAAGATACTTTCTCTTGCCTGAATCATTTTCCAGCTGTGTTCTGAATTCTTGCCGAATTCCAATGGGTTTTTTCAAGTAACTAAGGACGTAGATACACCGAGTTCTTAAATCTATCAATAAAGTCCAGTGCTAATTTTGAAGTTAGACTGTTAGATAGTATTCAGAATTTTAAAATAATAATAATCCCACCACATAACTCCATAATGGTGTTTTCTCCATTAAATCTATCGTTTCAGAGAAGGAAGCAAAGGTGTTTGACAAAACTGCCATGTTTTAGTTTGTCAACATCTGGTTCCTCTATCAGTTTTTGCCTTTTTTATTGAGATTAGCCAGATATTAGATACCTGCTTCAGATATATTAGATATCTGCTTCAGATTATTTTATTTCATTTTAAAAATGCCTACATAACATCCAACACTGGATCAAGGCACGACTGGAACAGTGCTAGAACATCTCCCAAACTTTAAACTGGCCTCCCTAATTCAGATTTTTCAACCCAGCAATTCTGTGAGTAGCAGGATTAATGATGGTAGTTTTCCTGTGGCATTGGGTATTATGGTTGAGTGACTTCACTATGTAAAAATGCAAGAGTGACTTCTGCTGTTTCCACTGATGGGAACAGGATTCAGACAAGCCTTGATCATGTGGATTCTCTGATGTGCAAAGTTCTGTGAAGGCAAATTGCAGCTTTTCCAGAACTGGTGGGCAGAGTCTCCACCTTCTATTGGGCTGTTTCCATGGAACTTGGAAGAATTTGCTTTGAAACCTCTCAATTTCTACCCAATTTGGTTGCAGTCGACTTGGAAGTTCAAAAGCGAGGCCAAAGTGGGCAAAAAACCTCACGTGCAATAAGATACTCACACACTGTGCTATCACACAACCCTTCACTTCCAGAGAAAACAGTTTAGTAACTAAAACTGATGTGCTATTGAGGTTCAATTCATTCACCCAACTCAAAGGAAACAACAAAAAATACCCTAACAGCAATTCCATACTACAAAAGCCACATGTGAATTCATCACCACCACAGAAAAAGCAAAGCCTAAAATAAGCAAATAAACTGTTCTTTCTCCCATCCTGTGTTGAAATGACTGAGGACAATGTGTTCCTAGATATTCCCCCTTGGGAAAGCAGGGAGAGGGGAAGGAAGCCAGGGAATCCACACACAAAAAATGAATTAACTACTACCAAAGCCTGTGGGGACGTCACCAGTCCCTGCCATTACAGCCCAATAACTCCTGTGCAATCTGAAGTTAAATAAGGAGTTGCCAAAACAGAGTGACTCAGACATGACTCGTGCCTTGCTCCCAGATAAATTTAACACCTTCGTTGTGAGCAAATAGGTAATGACATGTCCTGAAAAATGCTTAAAAGTAACATTAAAAGAAAGCAAAGGTTTGCACAGGGAAAATCACCTGGATGATGAATTGCAGGCAAAGCCTTTGGATACCCCTCATCCCTCAGATATTTTCTCATACATGTATTTCATGCTGTAGCAGGCACTTAGCAAACTAATCTACATCATACATTACAGGATCCAAAATACTGTGCCTAAGCAGACATACATAAATATAAGAATTACTTTCATCCTTGACTTAACATGACAAAGCCATCAAAATACCTCACAGTCACCTCAGCTCAAGGATAAAGCAAAAGTGTGACTGAGCAGTTAAAACTGTCACATTTGATGGAGGAGGATGGAGAGAAGAGCCCCAAGAGAGCACAAAACATTCACATGTCCCCAACTTCCACATTTTTCTTCCTTTCCCATCCTCGTATGCATTGTGCCAGATATTTTTGCACTGTTTTAACTGTAACACCACCAATGACTATTTGTTTTCGTAACAGTTAAATATTATAATAGATTTTTAAACAGATTAAGCTCAGAAGTGCATTTTCTATTCAGAAAGTTGTAAAATCCAGAAAAAGGAAACTTTAAAAACAACACAAGGACAATGCTAAAGGGAGAAACTCCTCTCTACACGTGAAGTTTCTTGTTCCCTTGCTTGCTTTTCAGAGCCCTGGAATGTAATCAGTTGACAGCCCTACGTCATGTTTACCGGCAGATAGGTTACATGGGTGGAAACAAATCTGACAATAATCTCCTATCAGCCCCTGCCTGTTCCAGCACCAGAGATCTTGGGAAGAAACAACAAAGCACAGAGTAACTTAGAGCCAGCTCTGTAAAACAGGGAATAAAGAGAAATGAGATGTCACTCATGCACAGGAAGAACTTTGCAAAAAGGCCACATCAGCACATGCCTGTAAATTGAGTTTGCATCTTTTTGTGAACATATGGACGGAGGCCGAGTTCCAGCTTTACAGCTCAGCCCCAGAAGCAGCAGATCTGGCAGACTGTGATGAAGCTGTAACTGGTTAAATGAATGAAAGCACTTTAATCCCTTGAGAAGGCTAAGGCCCCTTAGGCTGATAAGATTTTTATTTATTTATTTAAAATACAGCATCTGGTCCCTTCAGGGAAAAGCCTACGACGCTGTCAAAGCTGCTTCAACTTTTGGTACGGACAACAGTCGTCACATAAAGCAGATTCCTCCCTTTTATTAACAAGTTGCCTTTGTTTTGGTTGGGGAGTGCAGGGGGGTTTGTTTGTTTGTTTTTAAAATCAACTTTGCATTGGGCTCTTAAGAAATCCTAAGTGTGCAACACCAGGGCAAACAGGTTCTCTGGCCACAACTCAAACAGGAAACCCACACTGGCTGAGCCTGAAAGTAATTTGTTTTCTGAATTGGTTTTCTGTTGTTTTTTCCTCATCTGGTTTAGCACAGAACTTCCACTTTCCACTGGCACTTCTTGCACAGGAATTCTTATTCATAGCAGGTTCAAATGCTGAAGCTGGAGGCTGATTTTCAGCAGGAAAATCAGCTGCAGTTCTGGCACTGTGTCATTAACCCCAGAAAGGCTGGATGAGGGCCATGAAGGAAGTGCAGATTTCCACATCAGTTTTCCTGTTACAGAATCCCCAACTACAAGATCAGGCTGTCCAGAGTTAATGTTCTAACTGTTAAATCACATCCACATTCCAGAACATACATCATATGTTAAGAATGGAAATTATGTCTAATACAGAGCTGTTTGAATTACTCTTTGCATTAATAACTCTTCTTTGGTTTAACCCTATTTTTATCCAGTAAAAGATACATCAGTGCACCAAACGAAAAGCTGAATGGTGAATTACACATAATGAACCACAATTCTTTGAAATATCTAAGTTATCTACCTATATTTTCAACATTTTCACATACTATCATGAGGTATTGTTGGTGTCTCGTCAGTGAAAGGAAAATTGAGCACAAGCTTGCTGAATATGGCTCAGATACACTGGGATTTGAGGGAAAGAGATTTATCATGAGAGATTCCCAAGATAGCAGAGCACAGGGTGCTGTTTCAATTAATCATTTTGAGGAGTAAACTACAGAAATCTAAAGGTACTTTTCCACCAGAACACCCATTTAGGGCTATAATACTTCAGTGAATACTTGTGTATTCACTCAGTTTGATTTGCTTTGACTCCTCTGGAATCTCAAGAAAGAGAACTTCTAAGACAACAGGACAATGGGAATTTCTCCACGATTATTGTATTTCCCTTACGGGCATTGATGTCTACCATGAGTTATTTTTCTGATGTTTACAACTCAATTTAATGGCCTGGAAATGTCTTCTTCAAATTGAGGGGAAAAAACAGGAGAGGTTGTAGCTGATTGTTGTAAGTATTTTTCTGCAGGCACCCACAGCTGACATATCCAATACCTTGAAGCACTGTCTGTTTTGATGTCAATGTCTTTTTAATATACAAGGTCTTTTGGGAAGAGAGGTTTTTCTGCCCCCTGAAAAAGCAAGGCTGCTTGTTTTGCCTCTTTTTATCTCTGTATCTATAGCACTGTTCAGCACAACCTCACATGAGAGGCTCTGTGCAAGCCTGGTTTTGAGAATACACAGGTGATCACCTCACAGTTCTATTTGGTTTTTGCAGTGGAATTTATTTTCTCTGGCATTTCTTTTCTCTGTTTTTTTTTTCCCCCTCTGGAAATCTTCTTCTGTGGAATTTCTCTTCTTTCACTCTGAATGAGTGTCCCAAACAATCTGTATGTAACTTCTGTTCTTCCTAATGTTATCTGAATTAAGGGAAGATCATGTAGGGTACGTGTCTTCATAATCAAACAAATCAGGGACACATTCACTGGAAGCTTCCTTTATTACTAAACCTACACATTTTGAAGGTATCACTTTTGTAGAAGTTTGGGAGGACTCTCATATGGGACCACGTAGCATTTGGTAATTCTGACTTTAAGTGTACAAAAGACTGGTGAAACAACCAGAGATCAAAGGAATAAGAAAATCAGCCTAAGGCATCTTTTCTCTCCACACAAAACAATACAGGCCATGCACTGGAGCTTTAATCACCTCCTCAAGACTTCTTTGCTCCTAACAGCCTTTAATCAAACCACCTCATCCCAGCACCAGCGAGGCAGCAGTTTGCTGGGACAATGCAGAAGCAAACGTGAGGAGTGACAGCTCCTTTTCCTGGAGAGGAGCAGTATTAACATCTCTACAGGAACAGGAGAATGTTCCAACAAAGCTGAGCTGCTGGGAAAGCCTGAAACTGAACCCAACATTTCAGGTTCCAACTTGCGCCCAATTTGCATCTGTGTAACACAAAATTGAGATGTGAATTAGTAAACACCGTCGGAATGGCCTCTTGTTCCTTGCTAATCCAGACTGGGCAGACAGAAAGAGCTGTAAGATTTTGCCTTTTTTTGTTGAAGTCATCCAAAACCAGCCAGTTACCAACAATAAAAAGAAACCTAAAGTAATTTAACTGATCCACTCAAGGTAACTCCCATTAAGGACATTTTAGAATCCAAGCCAGAGGAAAAAAAAATTAACAGATTGAAATACTTCAGTGTAATACTCCACACCCTGAGATCACACACTAAGATCAACAAAGCTGAGGCCATCTCATGTCCATTCTGGAATGTAATCTTGGCTGACGAGCTGTGCCTTACCCATCTATGAATCTGCCCTTTAGGACATCATTTTCCAATTAGCTGTTTCAATAGGACTCCCAAATGAGCTTTTGTCTATCATGAATGCATTGTTCTGAGCTGCAGTTCTGCACTGCTGGAGGCTCCCTGTTCTCAAACTGCAATTCTCAGCCGTTGTTTTTCCCCACGTGTCCACAATCATCAAAAAACCTTCACAAAACACTCACAGCAGTTGGTCCAAGCTGCAAGAACTGATGGATGTTGCAGCACTGAGCCCCTGCAGCCCTGCAGTGGTGTGGTCAGGACACGTCACGTGGCTGTGACACCACACTGTCACTCAGAGGGGAAATTCTGTGCTGAGGTGGGACTGGCAACTTCCACCCAGCCTTTCACCCTCTTGTGTAACATATTAATAAAAAGGGGCTGCTGTGAGCATAGATAAAACCCAAAAGACGTGGAGCAGGCCAGGTGGATTTGTCCCTCTGATGGAGCAGGAGTAGCTGAGCAAGTGACACAAGTGACAAGCAGGTCTTTCCCAAAAACTGATGTTGGTTGTAGGCCCTGAGGACAGTTCCCAGAATTACTCAGTGACACCTCATCTCTACAGTTCACAGTGCTGGACAAGAGTTCAGTGTCAGGGAAAAAAATATTAACAGATGAATCATTTATTCAGCCAAGCTTAGGATTCTTTGAACCAATCTGGCCATTTAAGATATTTACCTCTGAATTATTATTAGACATGACAGCAGATCATGGGATCTACTACAGATAATTAACATGGGACCCCAAAGGATTAAAAAAGAGTAAACAAGGATCCTGCCCCTTTAACATCCATATTCCTGAGTGTCTAATAGTGGTATGTAAATTATAGTTATGCATCACCAACATACTGTGCTAGGAATTGCCCCAAAACCTCAAACTACAATTTGATGACTCAAGAAGAAGATTTAAGGCAAACAGAGGTAGTAGAGAGAATGAAATACTCAATTTAACTTGTCCTACTTAACAAACAGAATTTGGGACCTTACTATTATCAAACTGTGGCACTTAGGATATGCTGCTTCTGTAATTTGCACTAATTAGATACGGGGAAGGCAGAGCGATGCCTTCACAGGCACCAAAGAATCCTCCCACTGAAAGAAGACATCCCAGAAGGGCTCACAAAGGTCTTTGAGGAAAAGGCAAACAAGTGGTTAAAGCCCTGATGTTGTCTGGAGGACAACAGAGCTCAGTCTCTGACAGAAATAGCCAGGGATAAACCACAAATCTTTGTTTCCATTGGCACTCCAAGAAAACACATCTCAGCCCAAATCCAGCTGTCAGCCAACTCCTGCCCTCACTTCACCTTTGTGTCCTTCTTCAACTTGGCCCTGTGTTCTAAGCTCTCCTTAAAAAGAAAGAGGAGGCAAATTCTTCCTTTAAAAACACAATAAACTAAATTAAAATAGCAATCCACTTTCTCTGCAGAATTATGATCTGGTGGGGCAGTGCAGGACAAACAATAAAATCCAGGGTATTTTTCTTTATACAATGTCCTTACAGTAACCCCAGAAATGTTTCTATGCCAGGACACTCACACCTGCCTAATGGAAATTCTAAAATTATATCATAAATAAGAAAAGATTGTATCAAAATAAGAGTGAGACAAACCTTCAGCTTAATGATTCACTTGAGTAAATCAAACCTAAAAGCAGGTCTCTGTTACAGCGACCAGAGATCTGGTGGGCATAAAAGGATCATTCCAGCTATATTTGAAGGCTACATAAATAGTCTTTAAATTCAGAATATACCGTACATAACCTACTACCAGTTTTCTGATAATTACTTTTAAAAAATGTTGAAGCTAACAAAGCAACTCGCTTTTAAAAAGGTGAGATGATACACAGGCAGAAGCATTTATGGGTCTGAATTTAGGAAGGGCAGCCAAGTAATGTGGCACATCCCCAAGAGCACCCGTAATTCCTGGCTGATCAGTGGCATTATGTGACTGCTTCTGTTCCTGCCTATCACCACTCAGGAACAATCAATTATTGAACTGTTTGCTTTCTAAAGACACAGGGCAAGAGACCTGCATGGAAATCTCACATGCTTGGTTTTTACTTAGCATGACTGGAGCTCTTGAAGATACAGAGAGATAAGCAACAAATATGTTGTTAAACACAATGTTGTGTTTGAAACAGTGGCAAAACATAATAGATTAAAACCTGCCAAAATAACCATTTTATCTTGGTACTGCCAAGATATTCCCACAGCATGCAAAGAGCTTGTTTACAGAAGACACTAGACAAAGAAAGCCAGAGCATAAATTTACATTATCTTGACCAAGGAAACAGTAGAAAAGCTTATGAACATTAGCAGAAATTTCAATTAATCAATCAAAAGCAGACAGGGGAATCTTACCAGAACTCGATCTCCAATTTTGAGCTCCCTTTCTCCTTTCTTTAGTGACCCAGCTTCCGAGAGATTTGATATAGATTCACTGGCAGTTTTGGAAAGATTGCTAATCTGAGAAGGAGTTGCATGTTCCTTAGCAGCAAGGGGGGTTTTCTGTGGAATTCCTGAAGGGGGGAGTGCAGCAGTGGATGAGGACACTGCGCTAGCAGCTGATGTGGATGTTGGGGACGTGGCTCTCGAAGCGTGAGCTGTCTGGGTACCGTTGGCTTCATCCTCTGTCACCACTTTTCTGGTCAGTTTGGATGGCCTGGTAAATATTCCCCTCAGGGGTTCACACTGGAAATAGCGAACTCCAGCCACCGAGCCATCGTTCTTCCCGATGGGCTCGTCCAGGACAATCCCCGCCCACTGCCCCGGAGCAAACTGGGTTTCCCCCAGGAACTGGATGAAGCCGGGTTTGTTTCCATTGACCCAAACGCGTTCCCCGACTCTGAAATCATCCACAAACTCCTCATGTGCATCTGCAGGGGCTGTGCTTGAGGTCTTCTCACTGGGAGCTGCTTTTTCTGCTGGAGCTGGAATCAAAGCACAACGAGAAACATTGGGAATTAGATACACTAATATTCCAAAGAGCATCATTAGTTTCAATGTAACAAACATCTGGAAAAGCATCATTTCTAAAAGGAAGATCACAGCTCCTAATTTTCCTGTGCAAAAGCTGAATTCTCTGGGAAAAAATAATTCAAAATCTAAGGACAGAGACACTGAATGCATTTAATCAAAGTTTTGGTAAAAGCCTTGTTAAAATCACAGGTCTGACTTCAAAAACTACCGAAGCATTTTTATCATGACAAGGTTTCTTTGAGGAAAATTGCTTGATCTCCAGTTAGTAACCTTTAGATTTTCTCTAAGTTGTACATATAATTTTTTAAAATCAGAAACACAAGCGAAAATACATTGGTGTAAAGAGTAAAAATAGTGTATATTGCAGCATTCAAGGTCCTTTCTGTCAGAAGATGAATAAGGGAATAATTAAGATATTTAACTATTCCTTACCAGCAGCAACAGGTGCAGGTGTTTTCAGCAATGTCCCCCCATGCTTGATGGTCTTTGAAGGAGCCTTAAGTCCACTTGGTTTTAACATACTCATCTTTTTGCAATACCAGTGGTTATCCTCCTTGTCTGTAGCAACTATCTTTTTCCAAACATGGATAAAATATATTGTTCAAGCTTTCTCAACTCTGGAATAAACCTGTATATAAAAAGATCAGACACGAACAAAGATCAGTGTTAACTCCTGCGGAAAGGATTTCCATATATACACAATCTGTGCATAAAATGAATTACAAAAGCTGCTTTACAGTAGCCAGCAGCATTTCCAACTCCCCATCTTTTGAAGGCCATTTCCTGTTAAAACCTAAATCATCAAAAGAACTCACTTTGCTGGATGCTGCTGTATTTGTCTTGAGATTTAAACTAAAAGGCTATTTTAAGAAAGAAAAGCAAAGCCCTTAACAGCATAGCTAACATTACACATAGATTTAACTGCTACACACACACACACAACTGTTTTCAGTCACATTTTTCCAGTGTTGCAACATCCCAGCAAAACCAACTTGAGACCGGAAAAATAACCACAAGAGAAACCAAGACAACCAGGAATTTCAGGATAAAAGGAGCAAAGTTTCTGAGAGATTGGAACTGAAAAGCCTAAATTGTTTAAGAGTTACATGATGACAACTGAAAAGCAAAGAGCCACCTCAGCTCTCTGTGACCTCAGATCACAAGATATGCTGGCTCGCAGTCCCCGCCAGTGCCCCAGCTAAGAGGAGGGACTCTTCCCAACGTTGCTAGGATAGAACTTGGAAGCCAGCTCGAAGCTTTTCAGGGAACTGTGTTTTGCCACAGGAGGCATCTTCTTTCTGATCACAGAAGCTTCAGAAAGGCTTTTTCATCTCTAATGAAAAATCCGTATTTTTTTACCTCAAATACGAATTCAAAGCTGAACTTCAAGGCGACTGCTCTCCCCCCTCTTCAAAGGAATAAACTATTCTGTGTGAACACAGCTTGGCTTTGTGCTGACTTCTGTATGAGGCACTGCCAGAACAGCTACACCACTTAAACAGCAGCAGCACACACCTGAACAAAAACCTGAAGGGGAAAAGGAAATGGGCACGCAGCGAGTTTGCTCAACTGTTTGCTCAGAACACGTCAAACAAGAACTACAAAGCAGAACTCAGTCCTGCCCTTTACTCAGCACTCTGGCACCTGTCAGGACAGAAAGTTGGGCAGCTGCAGCCTCCCAGTGCCCAGGGGTGCAAACTGGGAGATCAGCACCCAGTTAAAGGTAAAACAAAGCCGGCAGGAGGAGACACAGCTCTGCTGCAGCAAGGAGAACTAAGGAGAACAAACCAACCCTGTCTTTAGCTACCAGTCTAAGATTCATCCCTCCCGTATTATGAATTATTAATCAGTGTTCCTAAAAATCAATTCACTGCTTTGTGAACCTAAACACCAAAGTGAAACATTCCTTATGCTATTTCAAGACCTGCCATGCCAAATTCAAGGCATTTTCTACATCTGCGATAATGTTATACTTTAAAAGCATGAATTAGCACCTCATATGTAATCATGTTTGCCTACAATTTAAGTTCTGCTCCATGAAAATGATTAAGTGCTGTGAAGATATCTGACCCTTTTTTTCTCTAGTGTTGCCAGAGGTTTGTCACCCATCTGCCTGCAGAGCTATGATTCTGCATCACATTTCCTTATCTTTCCTTTTAGAAATCTTCTAAAACTGCACTTTGATCTTACACACCAAGGGCCTGCAAAGCCTTCTTTTCTCTCTTACACACATGCTCCCTTCCTCAGGCTAAGGGCCCCATTCCCTCCTCTCCAATTCCAGAATCTCCGTGCTCACCTCCCTTACTTTCCTCAACCCATCAAAATCCATGAAACAGAAAAACTCCACACGATAAAGAAGGATTTGGTGCAAATACAGGAACAGGAGAAGCATCATGGTCAGTCCTTTTTAGCTCACAGTCAGTGCCAAAGACCAAACTGATGGCAATTTGGGCCAAGGGGAGTCCCCCTCAAGGTAGATTTCTCCTGAAGCCTGGAAGCCTGAACTGTTCCCCAGAACTCTGCCATTCTTTTCCATACATCACCTCTTTTTTTGCTCCCAAAGACCATTCCAGCACCACCACAACTGCACTGTGCAAGGACAAGTACAGCAAGAGAAAGCACACACTACATTACCACCCAAATTAGACTTTGCCAGTTTCAGTTAATTATTTATTAATAGATGGTTAACAAGCCTCTGCTCAAGAGAAAGTTAGAATGTTCTACCACTGCATTTCTTGGCTCAGGGTACTCATTCATAGCTCAATCTTACTCTCCACAGTCATGGGTTATATATTTGCTGTGTCATTTGCTTTTCTCAACACACAGGCCTTCAGCTAGGCCAGAAGTAACACAATCCCTCATGTCCTGGTTTCAGAGTTACTGAAATTGTAGCTTAATTCAGACAAAATAAAAGCTATGATTATAGGTAACATTTTTTGATAAATGACTGACTCACTGCAATAGTTAAAATGCAACTTTTGGTCTTAGGGACAGAGCCTTTGGAGCAGCATTGCCTAATAGAGCTCATAAAACACATAAATTTGCATCAAGAGATTTGAAGCATTACACACTCCAACATATCCTAACAGGCTCCAGATGTCAATGATCTCATTTTAGTTCTCATGAAAGACAGCAGCTCACTGCTTGTCTCAATTTGTTCGTTCCTCCCTTGAATCTGTCTCAGCTCTCCTGAGAAAGGATCCTTATAACCAACAGGCAAAAATATTACTGTGTCCCAAAGTATCCTATCAGGAACCCAAGGAAAGGTCCAGAAAGCCTGTATTAATACATTCCACTGAAGTGTTCTACCAATAACAAAACTGAGCATAAAAAGAGATTTTAAGCACAGGCTTTACACTTGTGTCATTACTGGAAATATACGACTACACACAATATGAATTTTAACTGATTAATGATATCCTTATTCTTATTTACCTTTTACAGACCTCTAAGCATTGCATGGATCAAGCAGCAAGTTAGGAACCACTGGTTTAAGTAAATAAATCCTACTAATGTGATAATAGATATGAACTCTATTGGCAAGCTGATGTTAAAAATAAATAAACAAATAAAATGTAGCCACATAATCCTGAATTATAAAAGCAGAATATTTTCCAACTGTCAAAAAAGAAATTACTATAATAAAAAGAAACCAGCTGTCTAATCTTCCTATCAAGACTATTTTCAACAAACAGTACTCCAAAAAGAAATAAATTAAGTAAGAACACAGGCAGAAAAGGCTCAGCTCACTCTAATTAACCCTTCAGGAGTACCAGTGGAACCACAGAATAGTTCAGGTTGGAAAAGGCCTCTAAGATCATTAAGTCCAGCTTTTCCTAGTTCTTCAAAACATTTCAAATTAAAAAGATTAATATTTAACTTAGTTAACACCATTAACAGACTAAATACTGCTGGAAGACGCCTTGCAATGCCAATGCATTTCCAAGCTCAAAAAGAGACCACTTGATTTGTTAATTGTGCTGAGCATAGAGGTGCTTTGCAAAACACAAATAAACAGTCACACTAAAAGATAAAGAGTAACTATTCTAAAAGGGGGTTGTAGAACACATAACTGCTGAAAAATCTCACAGGGCCCTATAAGCAGAGACCATCACATGCAACCCCTGTGGCAGTCAGTAATAAGAACCTGGAAAACAAATTCCCATACCATGAGGAAAAGGTAAAATGACCAAAATAAACCAGAAAATCCTTCTGTAGAAAAGCTATATGGAAAATATATTCCAAAGACCACCACAATGCAGTAAGTTCACCTTCCTGAGACCAAAACAAACTCAGCAGAAGAAGCACTGTTTGAAATCACTGCCTGAACAGCATTTCTTAAATACCTGTTTCATACTCGTTGTTGAGCTGCTGCTGCCAAGCTTGAAGGAGCTCATGAATCATTCCTCAAATATCTGGAGTTTAGAGAAAGTAACTTGGAATTTTGAACCTGGAAAGATTTCCCCTCCAGCCCATGAGTTACTCCAAGAGCTCTGACACTACACAGTTATGAACACAACTCCTAAAATTATTGCAGTCTTAAAACTAAAGCACATAAACATGTTCTGCATGATTCAGATCTAATTCCTACAGCTCCAAAAGTTGTATTTGCAGTCTCCTGGGCTGTTATTACACTCCTGTAAAAAGTGAGTGTATATATATTTACAAAAGCACTTAATGCTTTTAGTTGAATTTATAAGCTTTTGAAATTCATACCTGATTTAAAAATACAACCCCACTTTGGCTTTGAACAAAATCAATGCCTTCTCCTTGCACTGCTCTTTGCTGCTTGCTACCTCTTGGAGAATATTTCTCTGTGTGTAAGAATGAGCCAGATCAGAGCCAAACTTCTGGAAGATTCTGAGGGGAGTAATTCATCCACAGCAGGTACACAAACTGACCAGACTGCGACATGCCCACCAGCATCCTTACAGGAACAATTCTGGATGAGGTGGCATAAGAGAAGCTGAATCCTGGAACAAAAGTCTTCCTGATCCTGACTCCTCCTCTGCTGCATTCTGGGTCTGTTGGAGAGATTTCTTACTGGGCACCCAGAAAGCCTGAATCACCACTTTGCAAGCAATGGATTATATTTACACTGAAATACTGCAGAGCACACAATATCCATTGTAAATGTCTCCCTGAGCTTCAAAGCCAGTCCTGTACAATTACAAGTTGCTAAACCAGAAGGATGGTTTGGAAGGCCTCATGCATTCACCTTACAGAGCTTCTCTGGAGTGATGCAGCACGCTTGGTGCTCCTGGCCACTCACTACTTAAATACAACTACTTTGGAGCAATGAACTCACACCCAGGGCTCTCTGCATTGATCACTGAAGCCAGACAGTGAAAAGGCAAATGAACTCCTCTCTGACCCTCAAGCTCCTGACTTTACTGCAAATTCCATGTGTTTTGTCAGCTCTGATGCATTTATTGAATGGGCAGCAAGTTCAGACTGAAATGCACCAGAAAGCACCGCAGGCATTTGTTAACAAAGCCAGGCAGGAACAGCACATTATGGTGGTACTGGGGTAACACCCTCTGCAGAGGCCACTGTTAAAGCAAACTGAGCATCTGAACATTGCCCAAGGATTGCACTGCTCAGGGATTACACTGGAGAATTAGAGGCATCTTCAGGTATCAGTCGCGTTGAAAGTAATATAATTTAAGAAAGAATTTATACATAGAACAGAAAACAAACAGAATTAAGAATTTAAGATTTCAATACAAGAAGAGTTGGCATTTGGAAGTCAATATTTGATTACTCATTCAACACACAGCAATTAGAGAAAGGGAGCATTTAAAAACACAGGGCTTCAGTTTCATTCTGTTTTCCAGAAACCACTGATTTTTATGTCAATTAATCAAGTAATGTGATGATCTGAATATAGCCTTCAGATACATCACTACTAGAAGAAAAGACATTACTTAATTCAATGTTTGTTATGCCAAATGCCATGGAAACATATTTATTTGGGTTACTGTGCTTGGCTTAGTGCCAATATCAAAACATGAGGGCTGATACGTGCCCATCAAACCAGTGTTTTGTCCCTCACCTTTAAAGGTAGAAAAAAAATTGCATCTAAAACTCAGCTGATCAGGTAGAAAATAATAAAAGGAATACAGACCTTTCAGATCTGTTGTTTGCAGGTACTGGAACAGGAAATAAACATTTAGTAAGAAAGTAAGGAAGAAGGTCTCATAACTTACACAGGATCCTTGTGACATTCTGCTTCTGCTTTCCAGCCCAACCCAATATGACCATCACAGGAATTCCAGAAGTAAACCCTTCACAAAGGCAGACAGTCATCCTACAGGAACCTCAAAGCCACAGTTTCTTATATTCTGTTTCTACCATAAATATGAATTTTACAAGGGACAGACTTTTGAAGAAGTGCATCTCTACTTAATTTAACCAGGCATAACTCTTAAATTAACAGAACAAAAGCAATTCTTGCTCTTCTGGAATCGCCTTCACAGTTGCTACCAGGGTAACTCCAGGAAATTACTGCTGCGTGCAAGGTTTAGTAGGGCTTTAGTCTAACCCAAACACAGTTTGCTTTTGCTACCATAATAACACGAGCCCAAAGCCTGCAGGAATTTGGGAAGTTTGCCCACTGGGATGACACAGCTCCTCTGACAGTGGCACTGATGTGATGAACTCAACCTGAAACAAGAGTGGCAAAAACCAACAGAAACTGAAACAGAGCTATCCTATCAGTGGCAGAGGGCCTGAAAAACCTTCCAACTGTTTTCCAGGGCACTGGTTTAGGTAAACATTCCTCAGTCTGAGGCAATCAGAGCGTGTTCAGTGAGACAGGACCACGCAGGGATCTCCAGAGCAGTCTCAGGGCTGTAACACAAACACTCTGCCTTGTCATCACTCATCCCACCATCAAACCACTGCACCCCGGGCCAAGGACATCCCCAGAAATAGCTCCTGGGTTTTTCACTCCAAAGAGCAAATCCCTGTTTCCTTAAGACCTCAAAGATGCTCCCTCTGTCTTGTACACTGAGAGGGGCTGGGGAAGAATGCTTGGGAATCCCAAAGCCCCACAACGCTGGCCCTTGTTAAGGACATGGAAACCTACAGCTCAACCAGCAACTTCTGATTTATTTCTTAACTGAAATCAATAGTAGAAGTTGTATTTCTGTACCACAGAGATGACTGGAACTGTTCTCCACGTGAGTTCACAGATTCCAGGGTATTCAGAACCAAAGACTTTTAGATCATCTTTCAACATCAGCCAGGCCTGCACACAAATCTGTATTTCTCCTTTGATTTTGATCTGCTGGGTAATTTCAACTAAATAAACTGAAAGGCAGGAGATCTCTAATAAAAGTAAATCCTATTCCCGCAAGTTTCACAGAAGCAGGTGAACGAGGAGGAAGGAGACTGGTGTTTAAAGAGTCTTGAGTTTCTCCCAGTACCTTTAGAACACCTGATTTCTGAAGCAAAGAATTTGCCATCAATACATTTGATACCAGCAGGTTATCAGTTTGTTTAGAGATAATATAAAAATGTACTTAATATAGGTAGGAAGGCAACCATTATGAGACCCAAATCCACTGTAAATTGGTTTTAGGGAATTGCTAAGTTGCTAAATAAGATACAAGGCTGTTTTCCTACCTTGGGAAGTGCAGGATATTCACTGCAAATTGTATAAACAGGATTCTCCCAGCATATGCCAGGGAAAGGGAAAAGGCGGGGTAAATTCCTATAAGTCAGAAACTGTACTAAGAAGAAGATGAATCAGATCAAAGATAGTAAGAGGCTTAGGACCTGAAACCATCAGTCAGATATTACAGCACTGCTATGAGGAAGGTAATTCACCGAAGCTTCAGCTCCGCTTATGGATTTTAATTCAGCATCAAGGACATTTTAAGTCACCCCGTTTTATCATTCTAGAACTTGCTATGCTCATTCAGATTCCTGAATGCCTCAGGATCCTCAGTAAAGAAACACTGAAACACAGACTTGAATATGCAGTACAAATGAGAGGATGTCTGTAACACTAAAAAACTATTTCAGGCCAGCAATTTGTGAGTAATAATTTCTCAATCAGTTGCTATTTCAAACACAGCCTGTTCAGTCTTTTTAAAAAGATTCTGCCTATCTTTAATTAATCAGGAAGAGCTAATAATTGTTAATATGATGTAAACTCTAACACTTAAAGTTGTCACTGTGCACACAGATTATAACAACATTGCTGCTCTGGTCTATTAAAAGATCAGAAAGCACATGATCCTCCCTCCTCAGCACATCATTCCCTACAGAAGGAGTCAAGGATTGAGGAGTAGAGAAAGTTTCCAACTAAGTAAATAATTGCCATCTCTTCTGGTAAGCCCGTTATCATCACTTACTAATTTTCCTACATTTTCCCCAGGAAATTCTTGTCTTTCCCCAAAGACCTCCATTTCAGTAAGAAAAAGAACAATTTGTTTGACTGTCCACACTGACTTCTGATGATGATAATGCACTTCAGCCATCACAGTAAGTGCAATCAGTCACGATAAAATCACGTCTTTGGAATAGTAGAGGCTCAAGTTTAAGTTATTTGGGATTTACAATTTAAATTTTGATAAAGAAAATACCATCTCCCATCAGCCTCAAACCCCAAAGCATTTAGAGGCACAAAGGCTTTTCCCTAATACAATTACAACTGAAGCAGCTGAAACAAAGATGCTGCTTTTTATAGTAAGGATTTAATTTTGATAGACTTGGGTGAAACTGTAACTGCTTCACACTGGGTGAAAACATCAAGTCAGCTGTCTCTTTTTAGCTCTCCATGTTCTTAGCCTTTGAAATTAGCACCATGACTGCTGCACGGCTGGCAGAGAGCTCAGGACAAGTACAAATTCAGAACTTAGATAAATATTGCTGTGATTGAGTGGATGCTGCTGCCAAGCAGAGCAGCAGAATGAGAGTGTCAAATAAGCTAATTCTATACAATACTGAGTTTCTCTCTCTGCCTTGCAATTTCCCCTCATAATAAGCTAAAAATATAGACAGTAAGATTCTAAAGATCAGGGAAAATGAACAGCTTTTAATGGTGGTTCTCCTGGAAACAGCAAAGACGTGTCTTATAAATTAAAAGAACGTATGGTACTATTCTTATGAGTTTGTACAAATAATTAATGAGATATTCCAAGTGAAAAAACTTATGTGGGTGTTAAAAGTACAAACTTGTACAGCCTGTCCTTAGATACATCTTCTGAATCCTTCACAGGCTTTTGGGGGCCAGGAGCCAGTGCCAAATTTGTGGATATTTCTAAGGGTCAGTCAGAGAGTGCAGCTTCACTCTGCAAAAACAAATGGATGTGGAGGACAGACACCTGCACAAGCAGGAGGTGTTTAAATCGTCAGGGAGAAAGTGACAGAATTCTGCTGGTCAACACCAACGAAATGGTTGCTCCAGCAGAAACTGGCATGGGGCTGAGGGCAGCTGAGATTACAGCTAATGCAGTATATAATTGCCTTTCATTAAATAACAAAACACCATCCATCTGAGGCATTTCCAAACATGCCGCTCCAATAAGGATTCCAGTGAGTTACTCTTGATACGTGCCAGCAGAGCCAGTAGTCCCTAAGGAATGCCAAAGGATTAAACAAGAGCTGCATTCATTCATGGTTGTCATGTTCAAACATTAGAAAACTTGCATTCAACATACAGAGCTAACATTTGACCCGAGTGTTTTAGAAAGAGAAAGAAAAGCAGCTCTGAAAAATCATATTGGCAAGGCAGAGCTCTCTCTTTCTTTTTAAGGAGGATCTATTTTGATATATTCTCAGTCCCTCCCAAGAAAAACTTTAACAGGGCTAAAAGCATAAAGGGAGGAACACTAAAGGAATTATGCAATCTGCCCAAGCTGAGTAAATAAAGGCTGTCCTGGGTATCCACAGTCAGAAAATGGCAAACAGATACAACCTGAAAGTCAGACAGGAAATCTTCAGGAGCTCTAGGAAGTCGTAGCAACCAGCAGACAGAGCACTGCTCCTTCCTACAGTGTCATCACATGAGGAAAGAGGCTGCTATTCCCTACAGAACACATCTGGAATGAGCATACAGGACAGCTGGTCCTCTGCCCTCCCTAGAAAGCTGAGATCTTCTCTTTAAGGGAAACCATACAAATTATATAAAACTCTTCTTTGCCAAATAAAATCTCCCTCTTGATCCCTGAAGATACGGACATTTGAGGTCACATTTCCAAGCTTTTCTGCTCCAGCCAACCCTTCAATACACAAAAAGCTTTAGTGCGCTGTAGCACAGCCAAAAAATCTCCCAGCACATTCACAAGGACTGGGCAGGAAGAGAACCCTAAAACCTTGTCATTTTATGCCAAAAACTAACAATCCTCAGCATGTAAAAGAAGAAGTTTTGTACCTGAACAGTTAAACTTTCCTTAGAATAAGAAATGCTGCTGTGGGTGGAGGGGAGGTGTTTACTTTTCCTCCACAGTACCTACTTTGCAATCTTCCTACTCTTGCAGCAGGTGCACACGGACACACACTTCAGGAAAACCACTCTCTGCCGCTGCTACTTTCAAATTTACATTGCATTCAGAATGCATCTTTCTGTTCTTTCAATAAAATACTTTGAAAAGCAACCAGCATCAAGGCATTTCCTCTTTTGTACCTCTTTTTCTTCCTTCTTCCTACATGTCAACACAAGTATCACATGTTTTAAAATCCTCTTGCTCAAAGATCTCAAAACAACCTGTGAACTTCTATAAAACCCTGCCCATTCAGCACAGTGGGTAAGTGAAGAGGTGGGGAAGAACAAGTCTTCATTTCACAGTCATATTTTTAATCATCAACATATACAATCGCAGAGTAAATTTTCCTCCCTATGCTCTGTTTTGGAAGATCCCTTTGGTGTTGGCCTTTGTTTGTTTATATTTTGAAAAATTATTTAAAGCACGGAATCAGAACAAAGATGAAAGGCAAAAGTAACTCCTGATTTCTTATGCAGCAGGAGCCACATTAGCCCGTGAGTAACAGCACCAATTACCTTGTGCCCCATGACAGCTATGGCACAGCAAAGGGAGCACTGCATCGCCTGAGGTACAGCACTATAGCGGGAACAGGAGGGGCCTGGAGCAGCGCCCGTGCCTGGGAATCCCGGAGCTCTGACACTGCCTAGAACATGGCAGCGAACCCTCCTGAGCCACCTGAGGGGCTGCAAGAGCAGCTCACCTGGAAACCAGCAGCTTTTATAACCACGCGAGGATGGGCAGCGGCCATCAAAATCAACACCAAAAATGCCGAGGTAGATTATCAGTAAAATATCCGTATCTAAGTGTAGGGTGCTGCGAATTGCAGGTGAGCACTTACCAAGGAATATAAGGAACACCCAGACCTCTTCCCTCAGAATCAGCCGCTCAAGCCACCACTAACA
>VZTG01006969.1:464156-497597 GCA_013397845.1 Melanocharis versteri | reverse complement strand
CCCGCGCCCCCTCCTCTCCCTTTGTCCGCCCCCCGCTTTGTTCGCCCCGCGGCAGCCGCAGCTCGGCGGAGGGAGCGGCTGTGCCCCGGCTCGGGGCGACCCCGCCGCGCCCGGTGGTCCCGGAGCCGCCGCTGCGGCACAGCCCGGCTGGGTGGGAGGGGGAGAGGGTGGGCACAGACGGGGAGGTGTGAAGCACATCGCTCTGGTGGGTGAATAACTTCACTGTCTGCTGCTTCGCTCCATTTTCCTTTTGTCCTGATGCCCAGAAATTTATCATGCAGAAATTTATCGTCCCAAAGTACTGAATATTTTTATTTTCGTTGTGTTCGTGAAGCTACACACTGGAAGCTGGCGTTATCCCACTGCTAAAGTTTAAACAGCTGGAGCAGCAGCTCCAACGCCATCATCAACAATTTAATACCGATTTTCAAGGCTGAATCAAACAGCTCTGCTCCACTTCTTCCCCTCTTATAAACAGGCAGCAGAGCTCATCCAGAGCTGGCCCATCACCCCTGAATTTCTCACAAAGCAAACCTCAGTTTGCAGTCTCATAGCTTGTTTGGTTTCTGCATGATGCCATTCGAACAAAAGGGTGATGAGAAAGCAGTTCCATTGCTGGGTACTGATTGCAATTTGTGTTTCATTTTGGCTTCATTCTTTGGCATTAATCCAGCACGGTAAAGCACAAAATGGTGTGATGCACTCTCCCAAATAATAGGTTTCAACTACATCAGCATTTAGCAATGTTTGTGAGAATTTCACTTCCTAAACGTTAAACTGAATCTCTTACCGTGGCCATTAGATGGTGAAACAGATACTCGAATCCACGTACAGCCACCGCTTTCTCCCTGCAAAATTTGATAAAAGTTTTGCTGAATAAGGACTTCAAGATTTAAACATTGGGTTGTATTTAGAAGTGCAGAGCCAGCAAAGGATCACTTTAAAAAAAAAATGACCCTGCAGGCCCTAGCTATGGAAATAATCCCTACCACAAAAATTGCAATAAGGGTGGAAACTGGAGAGTTGTACTAACTTCACAGAACACTTGCCCAAAATATCTGCTGGCTTCGGAGCTGCAGTGGTGAACCTCTGTGCTTCTCTTTCTCGTGGTGTAGATTTGAGCTCTCTGTATTGATCTGATGCTAACGTAGAATGGGTTTTTCTCTAAGCATATCTATCGTTCTCCATCATTAATTTGATGTTTTGTCTCTTAGTTAATTTGCCACCATGTAAGTCCGTCTCAAATGCTTGCAGTTCAGTGCACAGCATTAAAATTGTATAAGCAATATCAGAGAGATGCATCTAGGACAGAGCACAGCAACTACAAGTCAGCTTAAAGATGGAAGCTAGAAACTGAAACTTTGTGTTATTGTAGAACTTGTCATAAAGTGGAAGCAGTCAGTAACACTGGGGAAATAAGGGATAAAATATGGTTTAAATGTGTAAGCAGTTTGCTTCACTCCCTTGCAAGGCTACAGTAAAAATGTCCTGTACTAAGGCAAGAATTGACAATGCCACACAGATCAAGGGAATGTGCCGCTGTTTTTTCCAGTAATTTCCTACTGAACAGACTCAACTTCAAGATCCTGTAGTCCTGTAGGGAAAAAGAGAGTTTGTTATCTATCCTTTGACCAGAATCAACTTCATACCATGAAAATGTAGGCTTGGAGCAACTGTAACTTCAGTTCATCCCAACTGGAAATGGTTGACAGCCTCTGTGTAGCAGTCTGCACAAGTAGGACACAGCCAATTTGTAGGAATCATTGTAATAAAAGATCCTGGTACTATAAACCACACTCCTATAAAGGATTAGATGTGACTGAAAGCCAGAACATCTTTGATTCCAGTCCTGGTGGCTATATTTTCTGATCTGCATGATCAGATCAGTCAACAAATAATATATAGGCATTTTCATAACTCCATGAAAACAGGAATTGCTGGATGCTCCAGGGAAATTCAGGATGCCGACATAACTACTGGCATCCTGGCCACAAGCACAAGGCTCACTTCAGAATTAAAATTGTTCTCAATAATGTGGGAACACCAGTTGCAGTTGTTTCTCCCCTTTTTCAGATCTGTGAAGGGCCCAAGGTTGTTGAAGCTTTCTAAAGAGCTAAAATGTTGTCCTTTAAGAACTGAATGTAAGGATCTCCTGACTGAATAAATCCATTTTTCTATTCAACAGGATGTATTCACCCACATATGAAGATTTTGAGTACAGATTTTTTTTCCATCTGAATGATCTCTTCAATATGCACATCTGGCAATTCCTATACAGAACTGATGGTCACATCTGCTACAGAAAAGGCAGCTAATTGCTTTTTTTTAATCTCAGAAGTGCTGCTTCAAAAATCCCAGCACTTGCGCTACTATTTTCTGCAGTTTCTTTTCTGTAAAGGCTGCAAGAAGTCTTTTCACTGCTAATGTACTCACTGGTTCCCTTCCCCAGGTCAGCCAGACTACCCAGCAGCAATAAAAGAAAAAGCTCTCCAAACCCATGTTCTTTGGTGAGCTACACAAGACAAGCTTTCATCCAATTTTACATTATTTGTTCTACCCAACATGGGTAAAACAACAGAGAACAGTATTTGAACAAATTAAAGAAATAAATCCTTTCTGCATTCTGGTTTAAACAAGATACTTAAATTAACAATAATGTTCCTCTCAACGAGTGTTTCATTTCCCTGATAACTGAGAAACCAGTCTATTAATAAAGATGCAAATCATTCTAGCACTTATGTAAATACCAATAAAAGCTGAATTCTCACCTACAGCGAAGCAAAGCAGAAGGATTTTGTTCCTATCGAGTGCTGAATTCCAAAGAAAGGGTAAATAAATGTTTATTCAGTCATGGGTGACAACTAAACACATGTTGCAAAAAATCTTATGTAACATCTCTGCTGCTGTAGTTGTCTGAAGTCTAGGAAGTGTCCAATTGTCACACAGTAATTACCACGTTATTAAATCCATCCTGTTTTCAAGCTACTCCAGGAATCACGACCAATTCCTCCCTCTGAGTCATCCCCTCCCACCCCCCAAAATGTAGCAATGACTCTGCACTGTATTCTTGGGAACAGCATCAATCTTCAGTGGCATTCACTTCCCAGGGGCAGCACAGCCATGGCACAGAAGGAAGGTGCTACGGGCTTCCATGGCAACTGAAACACTTTAATTATATTGGAGCTTTTTCCTCCTCTCAGTTTTTCCTTTTTTTTTTTTTTTTTTCCCCAGCTATGCTGCCTTACAGAGCTTGCAGTGAAATAATTATTTTTAGCAGCTACCATGTCTTTCAGATATCTTCTAGAATCTTAGCTATTTCTCTTTTCTTGATGTTTTGAGTGCTGTGAATTGGGTTATAAAAATTTAGTCAGGAATTCGGATCTTTTTAAGACACTACTTCCCACCTGACTGATACCCAGGATATTTTGCACAGATTTGATTTTTTAGACGTGCATGAGTATTTTAAAATATTTTTGGTGTTCCAAGTGCTGTAAATAAACACGAAGACTATGCCAACAGGAACCTGTGGGAAAATCTGACTGATGCCTGCTCATGCTATACCCACCTCATTACAGATTTTATTACTCATCCATTTTAGTAAGCTCTAATCTAGGTTATTATGCCACACCCATCACCATGGGAATGTGACTTAAAAGGACTCAAAATACTTTGCTATTCAGCTTTTCCTCAGGACTTAAGAGTGTGATCTGATTGCAGTTTCAATATACAAAACCCATTTGAGTAGTTACAGCTGACAGATTAAAAACCTCACTAATTACAAGCATCTTCAGTTCAACAGTATGTAGCACTTGATAGAATAGTGAATTATAGATAAATAGCTAAGAGATCCAGATGAATGAATTCCTCATCATGAGAGAAGCAGCAGGGATAACTCCCCATCTCTAATTAACTGTGTGTCTTACAGCAGAGGTAGATACAGGAGGAGTTTTACTTACTGGTTCAGTTTTCTCACAGCACTACCCATGCTGACTGCCACCTCCACAGAAAGGACAACTCCAAAGAGAAGATTTAAAAGAACAATTTAAAAGATACCTCTGAGTGCCCAGAATATGGTATGATTCTCCTTATTCCAAATTAAATTACTAAAATTAAACCCACAATGTAAACAGTCCCTGCCTGCTGTTCTGAGACCAAAACATGTCACAAAAATATTACTTTAAGAAAAAAATAAGCATTACAGGAACATTTATAACATTGCAGTTTGAAAGATAAAAAGAATAACAAATGAAAGTATTTTAGTCACAACTGTTTTACTTACCTGCTGTGACCAATTAATTAGGTGGGAGGGTGATTGAGATGGACCATACAGAGCACTAAAAGGTTCTAAGCACATAAAGATGATTTTTATCTTGTGTACTCTTCTGCCTTGCTCACAGAAACCACAAGCACTCCTTTAGTGTTGGCTGCATGTCCTACTCAAGCAGCAGCATTTCCTAAGAGCCATTAAAAACAGATCTTTAAGGTGTGGTGAGAGAACTGCATGTTTCAAATATGAGCAGCCCAACACACCCAAAGGTGTGCGCTGGCAATCATCACCTCCTGCCCTGCATCCCTTTATCATCCACGTGGGAATGATGCAGCACACAAAGGCTCCTGTAAACTGTCATTACTGGCTTTTAACTCCATGGAAGGAGGAGGAGGAGGAAAAAGTGCCAGACCTCCATATGCTTCCCAACAGAGCTTTCTTTAAATGTGTACAGAAGGTGGAAACAGCACATTATTTTGTTGTCCACTCCTGTTATAAAAATACTATTTCTCCTATAAGCTAGGAAGAAAAAAGCCATTAATTTTAGAACATATGATGAACGTTTACCTGAACTTGCTTTCCAAGTGCAACCATATAAACTGAACTGCTAAATGTTGCAAAAGGGTTTTTCAGCCTCTCAGAATTCACATATAAAGGTGCTTTGGTTTTGCCTTCCTGTAAAGTTTAGGGAGAAAAAAAGAAAGAAAAATAAATAAAGGCTTTAACTGCAAAAAGCCCAGGGTTCTCATAGAAATTCAAATGCAAAGTGTACCAATATCATGTATTTTAAAGATCTTTGGGCAATATGCACTAACTGCAAAGCTCAGAATTTTAAAGAATTAAGTTCACTCTCTAATATTACCTTATGGACATTCCCCTTCACAAGTTTTTTGTTAGATACTTGAAAATGCTTTGGTTGACTCTGCTTTACACTTGGCAGGGGAGACTGTTCCTGCATTTCTGGAAGGACAAATGCTTTACCAGCTCCAAAGAATACTTTACATCAATCTAGTGCTCCCTCTCTTGGCAGCTGAACAATGTACAGTCACTTCAGCCACAGGTCCCTCCCAAGACAAGGAGAAAAAAGTGTTAGAACAATTAATCAGCAGGATTATAACATTTCTAAGCATTCAGAAGTGGGCAGCTCTTCAGATTATGAAAACTGAATGGTATGGCAAGGTTCTGTTTAAGTAGCTAAGAGAATTTTAACAGCCTCTTGATTAAGAAAGCCTGAAGCCAACAGTTGTGGCCCTTCCTAAAATATTTAACTATATTAATCGTCATTTTGCTCTGCTTCTTTTCCCAATTTTCTTCAGCAGCTGATTTTCAAAATGCAGCATTTTGCTGCTTTAGGACTCCAATTAAAAGCTCTTTAGCTAAAAGCTCATTTATTAAACCTCTGTAGACAACCACGAACATGTATGTACAGCAAGTTTACATGAAGGACGATGCTACAAAAGATACAGTGGCAATTAAAACAGACCCACATAAATAATTTATAAAAATACTTGAAATGGTGAAAATAGCATTGTAATCCCCAATTATTTTCCTCCAATTGCCAGGACTTTGATGTGGGAAATCTTAACGTCAGACCTTTTTAAAAACATTCCGAATATATTAAACTTATCTACAGGATAATTAGCAAAATGTATAAAGTGTAGATTATTGTACAAAGGACAGATATTAAAAAAATCACCAATCCACCTGAAACTCAAGGACAATATAAATCTTAGCCAAAATAATGAACACCAAACCACAAACTCTGCATTTTAGAGTCTTGAGTATTGGCAAATAAAATGCTCTTAACAAATCATCAGTCCTGTTATTCCTTAGTGGAAAGATGCAATTTGGGAAAATTCTACATTTTCTGGCTGCATTGGTGGTCCTGGTCAAGATGGAAACCTGCACTGACTTCAATACCAAGGAAGAATAGGGCAGACCTGTATTTGTCAAGATTTTCTCTTTCCCATAAGATGAGGGAGGTTATCTGAGTTTGTAAAACTAGGGGGGAAACAGAAGGGATTTGGACATAAGAAAACAAAAGACCAGTTAAGATTTAAGTCTTTTTCTTTTGCTGGTTTCTTGGGGAATTTTTCAACAGGCTTCTTATCCGTAGATAAACCCCGGTTGATTCTGCCATGTTTTCAAATTCAAATGGTGTGATGCCTGCAGCAAACTTGCTCATGTCAGGAACAAGTCCAGATTTTTTCACAGATGATCCAGGGCTTGTGGGCACTTTATTACCAGCTGTGTTTTCCCCCTCATTAACCTCAGGGTTGGGAGCAGGCAGGGTCTCATCCAGCAGGCCTTCAGAACCTGCATTATCAGGATTTTCCTTTAAGTCAAGCAAACTGTCCTCTAGATTGGGACTGGTGAGAGAATGTTCGTTTTCTGGGATCTGCTCACTGATGTCAGAAAACTCCGTTTCCACTGAGATCACTTTCTCAGGTGACCTGACTTCTGCAACGAGATCTGCTTCATTCCTGGCTGGCGATGATGTAAGGGAATTTCCAGTTAAAGGTGTGTCAGCGGGAATATCAGAGTCACTGTTTGTGCTCTCCGCCTGCTCCAGCGCAGCCCAGATTAACCTCTGCTGCTCCTCCAGCTCTTCCAAGGTCAGGGTATCCTCATCCATGACTGAGTCCACTATTTTGGGCTGAGGACTATCACTGGGAGGGTTTGGTGGGGGAGTAGTCCTAGGGAGGGGAGAGTGGGTGGGTGTGGAGGGCTGAGGGGGTGTGAGTGGGGGTGTTCCTCGTGGCACAGGTGGAGGAGTGGACATCGATGGAGATCCAGGTGGCAGCGGAGGTTGGAACTGGAAACTGTTGGGAGTCTGAGATCTCTGTGCCCCTTCCAGATCTAGAAACAGATTAAAAGACACCTTTCAGAACCTGAAATCTGACCAGGACAAGATTTAAAGTGCCAACGTTCTGATTAACTACCAGATTTACGTCTTTTCATCCTTGGTTTTCAGCTGAGACAGAACAAACTTTGTGACAGTTTTCATATCCACCAAAACGGTGTTTTTTAGGATTTTAACTCTGCCAGCCATTCAAGGAAAAAAATTACTCTTGAAGATATTAAGAGCTCATTCCAGACTGAGACACATTGAAGGATTCCTCATAGCAGATTTCAAAAGGAAAGCCAGAAGTTTCTACAGCTATTCTATTGTTTAATATTCAGTATCAAACAATACTGAATCCTCCTTTGAGTCTGCCTCATTTTTATGAAGCTGTAAGCTAGCAAATTTATGTTATTTCATCCAAACATTTAGGGATTTGGGGGGTCTTCTTAACAGAAGTTTCTTTAGGATGCTCCTGAAGAGATCAGAATTGTTAACATAACATTGCAGCTGCTCTGAGCACCCCTGAAACCTCCTGCTTGGTACTGGAAGATATGAAAACCACTGTGACAATCACAGCAAATGCCACTGCAGTGCGACACTGCTGGCTGCTGTCAGCACTGCCATTAACTACCACCAAAATGACTATTAACACGTTGGCTTCTCCTTTTAACTCTCACATTTCAATTCAGAGCAAGTTATTTTGAAAATAAAAGTTGAAACTAGGAAAAAATGTGCAGAATGACGGTACCAGAGTCCAGGTCCATGTCAGCTGCTGCTATTGCTGAACTGTCTTCTCTTGGTCGTTTGGAATGATGAGACTTTGACTGAGGTGCAGCCCTTTTGTTGCTGGCTTTTGGACTTGGCTGGAGAGAAATTATCCACAAAACCAAAAAGAATTAGTATTGTACTGTACAGGGTAACATTTCCAGCTATAAGAATTAAAGCAATTTTGTAACTATACAATCAGTGTGTAAACAGACACTGACATTTGAGGGATGCCATGGCTATGGCAACCAAGCTTCTCCATTATTAGGGGAGTCTGGAACTTCTAGGTTGTGTAAGTTCACAGCCAATTTTTTCCCAACTGTTTATAAATCATTGCACAAGTAGGAACTACTTATATTAAGTGAAATAATGGAATTCATTTTAACCATGAAGCCATTTTTTGTTAAAACAGGTAAGCCAGATCAGCATTTCACTCCCACTGGCGTCAATAAAAAGTCCGTCCCCTTGTGCAGAAAGAAGATACAGGCAAGAGATCATCATGACCTACAGTAACTAAAACTCTGTTTTTTTTAATAACAAGGAGACATATTCACCTCCTGAAAATTAGAAAGGTAGTGAGCAAAAACATCCTTCTGTTGAGATGGCTGCATGGGGATGGAACCAAACATCTGCCATTCCTACAGCAAAAAGAAAAAAAAAAGAGAAATGATGTTGCATATGGTTGGTTAATAACAGAACTTTGGTTAATAAAGCTGAATGAAAAAACACATCTGGAGGCCACTAAATGGGCAAATGTAAAGGTGTAAATGCACAAGTGCTTATTTTTAATGCACAGGCATTAAGATCAGTGATGGAATGCACTGACAACAGGTTAAAATGCTTTTGAAGATAAAAGTGCAGCACCCACAGGAGATTTCATGTGTGCTCTGTGCTTCAGAGGGCACCCACTATGTGGGTCTTCTGCTATGACTTGTTTAATTCCAGTTGTTACAGAGCTTTGCAAAGTTGTGCACTGACTGAGCTGATGTAATTTTTCGTGATCGAAATTATATTTGTGGAAACACCCACAGTGATTTTCATATTCCAAGAATATTCAGAAAATTTACATGTATGGAAAAAACAGGAATGGAGTTTTGTGTTTAAAAAATACAAAACTATCCTTCCAGGCTCCTGTTGGTCTCATAATGGAAACAATCCCCACAGAAGCACTGTCAGACCCTAGCACAAGAATCATGACAAGTATCAGTTGTCACATTAATTACAACCCCCAGCCCCAAACAAAGGGCTTAAAAAGAAGAGACTGTTGAAAGGAAATTGTCAGATGCAGAATACAGAACATTAACTCCTGGCTAAAAGCAATTCCTGTCACTCAGCACGTTGTTTAGAAGGCAGAGAACAGCTACTCACATCTGGGATGCCACTGGGAGTGGATATATTAAAGCCTGGATAATTCACCAACTTAGACACATCGTAAGTGATACGTTTGGGCTGGGGAGAGCCCTCATCTTCAGCTTCAACTTCACCTATAATGGAATATAATTAATATTGATGTTAATTAAGAACACCACTGAAAAATCCACAGGATTTAAGAATAGGGGTTTGCAATGTAAGTACTGATAGAAGGTTCTGAAATCCACAGAGGCAGTAACAGTGACCAAATCCATCAGATACATGCATGAAGCTTCCCCAAGAACCAGCTGGATATTCCTACACAACTGCTCTTCACGTACCATTGCTGCCCTCAGAATTTGGCATCAGGACTGCTGTGAGATGCAGCATAAATATTGGTCATTAGCAAAAAGCTGGTAAATTACTTAAGTTGGGTTCCAAGGAATGTGTTGTTTGCTTGCTGGTGGTTTTGTTCCTATATAGAGAGTAATTTATTGAGGACTATGGCTTCTTTCATAAAACAAAACAGAAAAAGGGAAAGGAAATTGGACAGCAAGAGATTTGCAAGTCTTGCAGTTTCACACAACTCCAGCTCTAACAGTGAAATCCCACTGACAGTCTCCATCTTTGCAATGCAACCATTATGGAACTTGTTTCGTTGTTACATCATAGCTGATAAAAAAGATGTATTTTCACATCAATAAAAAGACTTGATTTGCAACTTTCTCCCTCTTCCACGAGGAAGATGAAGGTTTACAAACCAGTTACTTTACTGTCTCCTGAGCAGGGTGCAGCCAGTGCACAGCCTCACACTAAAACTGCATTCCAGCCCACACTGCTCACCTTTCCCATCGTACAGGGCCAGTCCTGAGTGCTCCATTTCAGCCTCCTTCAGCCAGCCCGGGGGGTACCCCAGCTGCCGCATGCGGTAAATGAACGGGGGCAGGCTCTTGTCTGTCACACCAAGGGCATCCTGAAGGACCCCACTAAGTCAAGAAAACAAACAGGAAACAAAGTGTCACCCAGAAAAATCCCTAATTGGTGACAAAACGTCATGAACAGTTTGTGGAGTTTTCAGCTGTCAAAGTAAAATAGCTGAGTTTTAGCTCAAACTCTGTTGCATTTTGATCCCAGATATAACAACTCTAGATCAAAACCAGCTCTAGATCAAAACCAGCTCTGATATTAAATACAACTTTGTGCTTTGCTGATATGCTTAAACGCTTTATTAGATTTAATTCTACACAAGAATAACCTACTTGACGTGCTACTCATGGCCTTGACTGCAGCTATCAACAGGAAGGGTGGACCTTGACACTGAATTTACTGGTGATTTTTTGGGTGACTGCCACACAATACTATGATTGCTTTGAACGTTTTGAATAGAGAGGAAGGGACACTCAAAGCTCAAAATTTGCAGACTTTTGAATACACTTTAGTAGGAACATGAATTTGCAATTTGAGAAGTCAAGGAGTAGTATTTATCCTGCAGCATCAGGGAAAGGGTAGGACTATCAAGGTAGCAGTGAGTTTTCATTTGAAAAATATCACTGCAGTTTGTTAAAATTCTATTTAGCGAATTCAAACATAATAGACTCATAGTTAAGAGCAGCAGGGGGACTTAATAAACTCTGGCAATTAACATCTGGCACTCCAAAGGTAGAAGAGGTATTCCAGAAAAGCAAATGGAAAGAAAAGAGATACCTAATCACTCCTGGCTTAAATTTTCCAAACCTCTCTTCTACTTCTTCTGCATGGTAACGCTGCTGAAAATTCTGATTGCTCGAATCACCACAAGCTTCCAAAAACTCCTTTCTCTTCTCATTTATACGAGCTGCATTTCGTGGCTTAAAGATAATACAATTGGGAAGTTTAGAGTTGGACAACTTACAATTTATGCACTCCTTCACCCAACATAAAGCTTGGAGAGCAGCAGTCTTTGGAATACTGGTGACTTTACCTTTGGGCAGTCTTTCATTTGATGGTCTTCAGAACCACAATTGAAACAATGAGGTTTGGGCCTGCTTGAAAAATGCACAACAAATTAAACCTGAAAACAACTTTGCAATGTTAAATACACTTAATTATTTTCGTTTAGACTTGAGAAAGACAAAAACAAAAGCATTGACTGCTGATGTCATGTGCTGCCTTCTGCTTCTCTTAAACTTATGTTAATCCTTTGAGAATATTGCTGATTTCACAGTGCTGAGGAGAACAAGGGGAATGAGGAAAGGGCACAGGGAAACAGGAAATGGTATCATCAGAGGTCTGACCCTTTTCACAATACTGGGAATCAGTCGCCAGTAGAAACAAACAGCAGAGCACGACCATTTCTTTGGGAAGTCCTGGCCCATAGTTTCAAGTAATGCATTTTATGAAACTGCATTGAAAACCTGGAATGGAATTGCAGCTGGCTTCGGCTTAAATCTTCCTTGTAAATTCACACCGTGGCAGGAAACATTTGCAATATTACAATTATTTGCAACTGGTGAAATACCAAGATTTTAGAGGAAGATTTATTTTCTGAACACTCATTTTTACCAAATTAGGAAGGGAACCGGAAGTGAAGACAAAAAATGTGGCACAAGAACGTGTGTCCAAGGTAACTCCAGCTGGAAACTGAATTCCCTTCACTTCTGACCTCCCATAAAAACTACACCATCAACTCTCAGATCAGTCTGTCTTAAAAATCTATCAAATTAATCAGACAGGAGTTGTTCTGCAGAACAGTAACCATGACACAACACCACTGCACGGATGACAAACTAATCACCAAAAAGACAAGAAAAAGAAGAACTAAGTACAAAAATTCAGGAAGTTTTCACACACTGACTTTAGGCCCTTCCTAAAGAAAATCAGTTAACAGAGAGACCCACTGACTGCAAAGCTCAGCTCTGGTTTATTTAATTTAAATTTAAATACTCATTGTTCAAGTACGTCCAAGGGTTTATTAACTGGGCAATAATCACAGAGTGCATCTGAACTTTTCAGCTCAAAACTTTATATTTAAGAATAATACAAACCTTTTGGGTTTTACTTGTATTTCTTGTCCATCTAGGGAGAGAATCTGGCTGAAAACTTGCTGATATCTTTAGATTTCAATAAGGAATTGCTACTGGATGAAGCAAAATTTCAATTTTGTTTAAAATATCAATGAAAACTTAATAGTGCTTTGAACAGAACACTGACTCATCTGCATTAAGTTACAAATGGGTCCTTGATATGAAGTCTAAAGTATAAACTACAAAGTGATATCTGCTATAAACTATTTGCTAAGATGAGCTTATGCTGTTTCCTCCTACCAATTTCTACCCAATACTTTATCAGCACTTGCTAAAACTACAACCCTCTTGTTTACAGGCAGAAATTTCCAGATTATAATTCTGAAATGCTTCACAGCAATCTTACTTATTAAGCCACATTTTGATAGAGTTTCAAAATGACAGGTTCACTGAGAGCAGTACTTTGGTCATTTAGAAGCCAGTGCCTGATGAACCATTTCACTCAGAATCAGTTCAGCCACACTTAACTTGGCATTTTAGGAGAAATTCCCATTAGGCATCTACTTCCTTCATCCAGAGGTTGGGAGATTGTAAATTTGCAATTTACGTGCAGATACAATTAATTTTTAACACCGCCATGATCTTGATTATAAGCTTAAGAACTGGATATTGCAGAAATGAACTCTGAGACTGCTTCTTGTCCTGAGTCTTTCCAGGACAGAAGCAATACTGGAAAACTGGGGAGATGATGTTACTTCAGAAATTTCTTGTTCAATTTCTTTTGTCATGGAAGACTCTGATATTAAAAAACATTTCAACATTTTCCAGCTTTTTTCAGCATTTCCCTCAATTCCACTTTTCAAACATTGGCTTTAATAAACAGTAAAGAAGCAGCTTTAAAATGGATGCATGTTAAGAGCATTCCATAATTAAATTTCAATAAAAGACTTTTCCTCTAGCTCCCACATTTGGAAAAAATGCATTTCACAGCATGTTTGAGTTTTCCAAACCCTTTTCTTCTCCCAAAGAGTGGATTTAACAGAGGGAGAATATTAATTCAATCTGCAACGAGCTGTCATTCCAAACCTGATTAGGGACTGGCCCAGGGAATTCCTAAATTCACAAGATGTATTTATGGGGATAAGGCATTCACTCTTCCCAAGGATCACAATCAGCAAGTCAATTATATCAAAACACTTATTTGTTTTGAGTAAAAAAGCCATTAATGACTCATTAAAGCATCCCATCTCTAATGATTGATACGGTTTTGGTACAAACACACAATCCACTGAAGAGAATTTGAGTTCAATTTACCCACTGGAATTCTTTGGATTTGACAAACGGAAAAAAGAAAGGTGTTTTAGCAAACAGGATACTTAGGTATTTCCCATCCTTCTGTCAGCTGTGGATTCTCATTTAAAATAGGCTGTCCCAGTTTATCGAGACAAAAATTGGTAAAATACAGAACACTTCCTACAACCTGTAGAAAAAAAGTCAGAGAATTGTCAGAAATGTGTCAGTATTTAGGTGCGATTGGTAGCATTTCTATGAATTTACACTGCTTGAAATACTTCCAGGTTTTTTTCCCCATTCTGTAAGAATTTACAATTAATACAAGCCCACACCTGTACATGTAAGATTTTTTTTGCACTGATGTCGCCCAAACATGCTGACTTTAAATTTGATTTATCAGTGTAATAACAGCAGTTAACAGATCTGATTTTAATGGCAGTGTACACTGAACGTGGAGAATGAAGAGTCAGACCTACCATGGAAGAGCACAGTCAAAAACTTACACTAAAAGCTTCTTTCACTTTTTTAGCAGAACTCGAGCTGGCTCCTTTACAGTCCTCTTCCAAAACAACACTGGAGGGCTGACAGGGAAAACAAAAATAAAAATAATTCATTTAAATCCACAGAGCTCCTGAATTAGTGATGTAAAAGGCACAGAATGTGGGGTTCAGCTTCTGTCCTTTCACCAACAGTAGGATGGAGATGTCCACATTAGTCACGAAGCTTTCCACAGTCCAAAGCACGACATAGCTCCTTTCTAAGGCTCTCTTTGATGAGAAATGCACTGCATAATAGTGTTTTCATGCTCATCAAAAAAGCTAAGGGAAAGATGGAGAGAAATGTTCCATTCCACCCTTTTACTCAAAGTGAATGCAGAGTAAGAATCAAAATTCTAATCCAGGAGGAGAAAGTGTCAATTTCCAGATTCTGTTGTTCATCTGTTTTCTTATATACACTCAGAGTTGGGCCAAATACTATCAGAGAGGATACATTAAGGTCTCTTCTTAATTATTTAAACTAACTTAGTAATTTTCTTTCACTGAAATTTCACTGGGGCAAATTTTCAAGAAGCATTTTCATGGGCAGAAAGGATCTTTCCTTTGTCCTGGGCTCTATTTTTTGGAACAAACGGTTGTACCACATTTGTTTGACAACCACTTGATCTCATTTTTGTTACTGTTTAACAGTGCTGTATTTCAATACTCCCATCACAGAGATGAAGGAGAAGCATCTCATAACAATTTGACTTTTAAAGTACCTGTGGCTTAGCATTCAAGTGTGATTTTTCTTGTTCACTTTTCTTCTGCTCTTCGTATTTTTGAACTAAACTATAAATAAAATCTTCAATTTCTTGATGATACCGCCTGTAATGAAGTACAGAGAGACGAAGGCATAAGCAAGGCTGAAACAAAGGCCAGATGCCTCTTTTCTTAAACATTTATCATTTACTAAATAACTTAGAAGAGAGGAAAATCCAATTCTTTTTCGTCCCCCTCTTAACCCCCACCAACACAAATGCACTCTGGTATTAGAGAGCATCTGAGTGTGGCAAAAAATCAACTCAGGCAGGGAAAGATTAATTTATTATATTTTACCCACCACATTCCTGAAATTCAAACTGCTCTTCAGACTCACTCCAAGCTCCTGGAAGTCACCCTTTATTTCATGAGAAAACCAGATACTGCTAATGAAAGCCACAGAACTCCTGTCATGCTGCCCATTATCCTTTCTGCCCTCCAAGCTTCAGTAATTTATGTCATTGAATAAAATCTATATCCACCCTTTGGGCACTGCACTGTTATATCCAAACAAAAAAGACCACATTTCCTGGCAGGATTGTTTTTTCTTGAAAATACTTACTTAGTAATGACATTGTTCATAAATAAAATCTGCAACAGAGGTCCATCGACTTTGGGGTTTTCCACTGAGATTCCACTAGAACAGCACAGAACACAGACAGTACAGTAAATATTCCCCACCAATTTTATCCCAGCTGAGTCTGGACCCCACAGAGAGAGAAAAGTTTGGTCAATACAAAATCTGTCCTTTTAAGAAGTTCCTATCCACTTAAACAGAAATTATCCTCTTAAGCAAAGCAGGTTGGTTGGTGTGAGGTGGAAGGAGAACAAAACACCCCCACACTACAAAAATACTTAATTCTGTATGAACAGAATTCTCTTCCTGCTATTCTAACTTCAATAAACTTACACAACAATCTAACTAAGATTCATTCAAGCATTTGAATGTAATTTTTCCTCACTGCTGAACTTTACATTAAAACTGCTTCCCTGAAGACCAAGTGAGTTTCATAAAACAGATATACACAAATAAATAGTTACAGCAATACCAACTGAGTTCCTGCTATTCAACTCCAAAAGACTTTTCAGAACTGGAATGGCATTTTAGGAGCCCAACACCTGAGCAGGGACTGGGACACGGAAACAAGATGTGGCAGACTGTTACCTCAGGCAGCTTTTATCTCAGATAAACTCTACTTATATATACACATATAAATAAATATATTCTCTTTATATAAATCATGTTTCAAGTCAGTATTAACATACCTAGGACGAGTCAGAATTCTCAGCTTCCTTTTAAGTTCCTGATGTTAACTTATAGTTAAGGAATATGATTTTCTTTGGAAGACACAAACCCTCACCCAAAGCAAATACGAAAACACCGAGTGAGAATTTCACACAATAAAAAACAGGGTTTCAGTCCTTCCCTTTCACTGCACAGGGGATTATTTACAAATCCACCTGTTGATGAAGAAACACAATAAAATTAAAAAAAAAACCCCAAAAACAAAGAAGAGGACTAGCTGTGACAATTCAAATAGTGCCATTCATTACATGCAATAATTGTATCAACAGATTTATAATGTTTTATTTTAAAAATATCCGTGATCATCACCAAAAGAAAGGTAATAGTAGTACACACGTACTTGTAAATGGGAAATAAACTATAACACATTTCACATTCCACTCTGCTGCAGCGGCAAACCCAAAAACCCTTCAGGGAACCTGTCACAATTCAACAATTTCGAATTATTTGTAGCTGCGTTAAAACGGGTTGTCAAAGTGAACACACGGAAGTTTGTTTTCCCTGGAAAGGCAGAACGCAGGGATGCGGTGACAGCCGTTTCAACAGCCGCCCCCGCATCCCGGGCCGGAGCCGCCTCCTGAGGTGGGGCTGCCACGGGCCCGGCCGCTCTGAGGAGAAAAGTTTCTATGGAAAACGTGCTCTGAGGAAGCCTGGGAGCACCAGACTCGGCTTCCCCTGACCGCCCAGCTCAGTCTTCCCCCGCTCCGGGCCCCGGCGGACACCGAGGGTTCCTTCCCCCAGACCCCCAGGGAGAAGCCCCCCTGAGGGCCGGGACCGGCTGGCCCGGAAGGGAACCGGCGGCAGCGGCGCGCCCGCCTTCCCCCGCCCCGGCGCGGGCCCTGCCTCTCCCGCCAGGATATTCTCCGCCCGCAGCCGCTGCACCGTCTCGTCGCGGTCGCGCAGCCGCTCGTAGAGCTGCAGCAGCGGGTCCGGCTCGTCCAGGGCGGGCGGCGAGGGCGGCCCGGGCTCGCCCTCCAGCTGCCCGAAGAGCTCGCGGTCCCCGAAGTCCACCTCCGCCGCCATCTTGGCCGCCGCAGGAAGGGCGGGGCGGGGGGCAAAGGGCGGCGGGAAGCGCGGGGCGAGTGGGACTGCGAACGCCGCGGACTACAACTCCCAGCATGCATCGGGGCGGCGAGCAACTGAGGCGGACGGCGGCGGGGCGTGGTGCACGCTGGGAGGTGTAGGCGGCGCGGCGTATTCACAATGGTGAACGCGCTCCTGCCTCCAGAACCGCCACCGCTCCCGGTTTTGGAGTTTTTCTTCCTCTTCTGAGAAGGGGTGAGCGGTGGAGAGAGATGGGGCAGCAGCAGCGTGCAGGACAAGAGTATCTGAAGCGGCTTGTCTGCAGCAAGGCTCCTCACTGCAATATTTTAAGCAAATCCTACTTCAAAAGAACTAAAGCAAAACCTCCTTCCTAAAAGGGGAAAAAAAAAACTAAGAGAAGTTTTCCCTTCTCTTAACTGGCTCATGGGAGTTTGGCCCAAAAGACAAATTACTATATGACCTTAGAGAAAAAAAATGTCTTTATTATTAACCAGTTTTTTTGCACTGGATTATGTGCCTATCGGCCCAGACCGCTAAATAACATCTACACAATGTTTCTTTCATGTTTCAAGAATTGAAAATAACTGTACAAGGTTAAAGTACAAAAGTACACAAGACAGTGGACACGAAATATCCATGTATGAGTTCATCCCATCTGCTGCTTGGTTTGAAAAGTAGAACTTTAACTAAAAAATACTGTCCTCCTCTAGTTCTGTCAAGTTTAATGGAAGTGGGTATAACCTGATTACAACACTAACACCAGTATCACTAATCTGATATTTACAAAAAAAATTGTATTTTTCAATAAATTAAAGTCAATGCAACACCCATGCAAGCTAGAATGCTAGCTTTTTGGTGAACAAGGACCCAACATGTGAACAAGAACCTTCCACAGTCCCAAACTTCAAAACAGCCTTTTTTTGTTTGTGGTTTTTTTTTTTTTTTCATTTTTCAAACTGCATCCATTCCTCGCATGGAAGATGTGAACCCCAATCCCATTCCTCTTTGCGTGTGAGTCTGTGATCTTGCCATTTCATACTGTGCATCCAGATTTCTGAACACCTCCTCCTGCTGCTTCAGTGTTTTGTAACTCTCCTCATCCACGGAACTGCAGCCAGCTTCATCCTCGCTCTGGAAACAACAAACATCAGCTCGAGAAGGGGCTCACAAATTCTTACAAGATAAGAATTCAAGCATTTGGGTTTATTGCTGCAACATTCTAGTGCAGATTCTCTCTGTCAAGAAACACACAGGCCTTCACCCAGTTGCTTTTTGAATTAAATTCAGATTTAGATGCTGCTTCTGAACTTAATAAATACTTAAAAGCTCTTAACTGTATCAAGTTAACTTGAAATCTTTACTGGCTAAGGTACACTAAAATAAAAAGAGAAATCACTATCCTGCAAATAATTAAATATCCAGAATTCATTACTTAATTACATATTCAGAATTCTTTACCTTAATGCCCATCAGTTTTCTGAATTTGACGTTTTGGTCCTTGTTTCCAAAATTTAGTTTTTCCCATATTTCTGCAGACTGTGATTTATCCTGTTCAGGTTAAAAAAAAAAAAAAAAAAGATGTGTCACCTTTTCATATAAGATTCCATTAACAGCACCATAGAGCAACAAGCAAAGGAAAAGAGCTAAAGACGAGCCCATTCTGTACCAGAGCTGGAAGTAAAAGGTTTCCAAGTCTGACATTCCTCCTGCAGCACCCTCAGAGGAACTCTTTGTGAGGGAAGCCTACTTAACCCATGGTGTTCAAAACAGAGGTTTAATCCTTCCTTGGGCATTTCCAAAGGTCTGGAAGCCTGGATGGAATTCAGGCTTTAAGCAAGTGATGGAAAACCGAATTTGTTTACTGCAATTAATCAATATACAGCACAATTAAGAAGAACTGCCCAGAGAGCACTCAGGGCTCTCCTGCCCTTTCCTTTGTCTCCCACCATTGCCATGGGAACTGGTCTGTTTTTCACATCTTACGGAACAGTCTGTAAAGGTAAGGGAGCTTGTTATGTAACTGCTGCATGGTGCAAACCAGCCTAACAAACACTTCTATGCCAGAGTAACAAAAGACAAAAATACAAATATTAAAGTGGCCATTTTCCCCACAGTATCAGCAGGCAAAAGCTCTACTGAAATCCAGCAACTTTCTGAAAAAGCAACTGCCACAGGCGCCTTTCTTACTTCACTAATTGCAAAGGCATTTGACACAGCACAAAACCCTGAAGGCTTATTTGTATTTATGACTTTTGTTAGGGTTAATATTGCATTACTTTGCTCCTGAAAAGTTACCAGCAAGGTCAACAGACTTGTCTTTGAAATCTGCAATTGGAGAGGACAGAACCACCACACGAGAAATCTCCACAATCTCAAAAAGGAGGGGTCAGGTCTAGGAGAAATCTCCACAGTCTCAAAAAGGAGGGGCCAGGTCTAGATCCCGTATCTTAGCCACCCCTTCCCAGTAAAGGGAGCCCATCCAGACTTGATGTTCAGTTGCAAGTTGTAGGTAAACTCACAAAAGTAACACTAAGATCCAACTACACCTCTGAAGCTTTATGACATTCAGAGTTTCCTTGAGTCTTATGTCACAACCATTTATCACTGAAGGACTAATTATCTAAGTCCTTTCACTCCTGAATCACAGAATATTCTGAGTTGGAAGGGACCCACAAAGATCTTTGAAGTCCAACTCCTGGTTTTACTAAAGTTTTACCTCAAGCTGATATTAAAACTTGCTAACAGAAATAACATTCACCAGCATCCTTAAGCTGAGTGCAAGAAATTCCCAAACAAGTTTATGAAGGTAAGAAAAGCCAAGATTACCCCTTCCTTTTTGCCTTGCCAAAGCATCTTCCGCTTTTTCTCTTGCTCAGCAAATTTCATGGGGTTGACTGCAGCTGGGTTGTAATAGCTGGGCACAGCTATGCCAGTCTCTGCCAGTGCCTTGGCCTGGAGCGCTGCCATCTGAGCTGCCATGGCGATCTGAGGGGTCACTTGTGTCCCTGACGCCAGCAGGGCAGCGACGTTGATGACGGAGCCTCCCGTGGCTGCAGCCGCTGAGGAACAAAGGGAACTTGCTAGAAACAACTTCAGACTTGGGGGGAAAAAACCCCAAACACACACAAACCCAACCACCAACCGGCCCCAGAACCAAACAAAAAAGCCAAACCCCTCAAACACCTCCCTTCAATAGAAGTTGGAAGTGCACAAATAACAAATGCATGATAACATACATGGAATTTGTCAATCAAGGAACACATCTCCAGTAGTTTTAGTAAACAAGAACCAAAAGTGGAACTAATGCACCTTGTGGTTCTAAATACCCCTGAGCAAGTAGCAGCCCAATGGCCATCATGAAATCATTTAACAGCCCAACATACAACATTTTTCTTGTACATTCAGCAAGCAATAAGAAATCCCAATAATTTTCGTTGGGGTTTTATGTTCCTTTTAGTTTTATGTTTTTAAACATTTCCTAGTTCTTGTTGTTGTTCTTATTAACAATTACATAAAGACAACCTGCCCATCTGTTGGACAAGACTGCAACAGTCCTCTAACATAAGCCTACTCTACCTTCCACTCACACTACTGCTCAGGAATTAATATAATACACATGCACTACCTGCAGCCATTTCCTGTTGCTTCTGTTTTTCAACCATTTCCTTCTCCCTCTGTTCTTGCAATTTCTTTGCTCTTTCCAGCCTAGAGGTACATGAAAATAAAAACATTTAGACATGGAAAATCAACATCAGGAGCTTATTCATGTCACGTATCATTAAAATCACCACAATTTCTGACCTTCTGGCTAAGGCTTCCTGTGCATCCATAGCTGTGTTTCGTCCCCGGAAAGGCGGCGGGCTCGGACTCCGGCTGTGGCTCCTGCTGAACCTTCGGGGTTTTTCAATTCTTTTCTTTCTCTCCCTGTAACCAAATTTAACAGTTGCTAAAACAATGAAGGTACACACGCAGCTTAACATTTCATAAAGTATTTGATCACAGCACTGAAAAGTTGCTTTATGATTAATTTGGAGCTCTCAAAGAAAGCTTTCAGAGAGTTTATACTACAACAGTTGCCTTGTAACAACACAGAGCTAAAACTGAAGATTTCCAGCCGTCACAGAATGGGCAATTCTGGGTATTCATTTACCCTCTCACACTTAGTGCTCAGAACAAATAGATCTGCTCTAGAGATTCTGAATCCTAAGGAAAACCATCTGATTTCTGGTAAAAATTGCAAGAGAACTTGAATGAATCAAGCTAGAAGAATGCTTTAAAACCATAAGAGAACTCAAGGCACTGTAATTATGTTAATAAGGAGCATTTTGAAGAGGCCCAATTTAAGAAGTGGAATAGTACTTCAGGAAATTACTACTGCTCTCTGCTCTGCATATTCTTCCCTAAATGTGCTTTAAGGGAGTCTACCAAGCTGAACGTGTGATTTGTCTTGGGTTTCCCCTGGGAAGAGAACTATGAAGTATGAACTACCTGGAGCCTGACCATCTGAAAAGAACCCAAATAAAAAGTACTTTTAAGCAAAATACCAAAATACTCAGTTCAACTCTTTACTAACCTTCTCCCCACCTCCTTCCAAGCAGGAGTCATTCTTAGGACATCTACATCTAATCCCATCTAAACAGCTACTCAAAATACATATAAAAACTACAATTAGCAGCAGTTCTCTGTGCCAGGATCATCAATATCTACAGTACAAGAAATAAGGGTTTATTCCAGTTTAAGCCTCTGACACTGGTGCTTCAAAGAAAGAAGTCACAGCCACTGGAAGTGTTCAACAAAGCTTAATTTACAGGAGATATCACTCACACTTTTCCCAGATTTGCCATAACCAGAAAGTTGAAATGCACAAAGGTATTTCTGCAACTTTTTAACTTAAATGTTATTATCGCCCAATTGGGGTAACAGCTAACTGGGGATAATGGCTAACTTGACAACAGCCACTATTCAGACATTCTCTTTCTTCTGTTTGCAACCTGGGCAGCATCTATAAACATCATGAAATGCAGACTGAAGTTATAAAAAGATCCTTGTTTACATGACAAATCTGGTAGAATACAAAGGAGGCAAGACTTATCTTTTCAGAGAAGATGACAAGATGCAGATTCAGGCACTGGGAAGTGACAGATCTGCATTCCTGAGATAAGATGTAATGCATGTTTCAAAGATACCTTCATTGTTCTCGTGCTGACTATGGTTGTTTGGTCTTGTCTTTGGTCTGATGCTTTATTGCACTGGTAAACATCAAGGAAATAAATATTTGAGCTTTTGTATTGAATATTTCCATTTGAAACAAGCAGCTGGTGTCACGTTTTCCACCTAGCATTCCATCAGAGCTACACCACTAAAGAACTGCCAGGAGGTTCTACGCACTCACAAACCAGAAGATTGGTTTAAATGCCTGTGAGGACAGATCACTTGAAAATCTGAGCTTGAGATTATGCAAAGAACCATCAAGAGAAGGTCAAGCTCTGCTGTTTACAAACGCTTCTGTCTGCTCACAACAAATACTGCATGTCAGGAATGACAGAATTCCTTCCACAGGTGAGTTTTAACAAGGTAGGTTTCCACTTCATGTTTATCTGGCTTGTGCAGAGTTTCCCTTGAGGATTGCCCCATAAGTCACCTTCTTTTCCACACTTTGTCTGAGCCCTGAACTTGATGAAGTGTTTTAACTCCAGGCAAAAAAGACTTACGCTTCATTTACTTCCATTCTCTAGGATCTGTGAGACACAAACAGTACTTAAAAGAAAAAGATTCTTGCAGTATGTCCACCAGTATCCCACAAGGCCTGTTTCCAGTTGGAGAAATTCCTAAGCTATGACTATCCCTTACTTTTTCTTCCCACATTTGATGCTCTGTTTCAGGTAATTTGAATTCCACTGCAGAAGCCAAAATCTATTCTGGGACATGAAGTTTTCATGGAGCCATTAAACACAATGTTCAAAGTGACTTTTAAAAACAGTAAGTGCACATTATCTACAGTAACTGGAAAAAACAGGGGGCTGAAGCCTTGCACAACATGCTGAATGTGACTTAAATACCATTAAATGAAAGTAATGTGTATCAACTGCAGACCCAGCTCTACTCACCCCAGCACAACGTTTGGTAGAAAGTGCATGTCAAAAATATGACACAAACCATGTAATTCAACTACTTCTTCAGAAAGATAAGTCTTCTGAACAGTTTCACAAGGGATGTCGTAGCATTACACGAGTGTGATTGTTAAGACTCCAATGTTCCATTGTAATGCTGAGTAGTCATAACCAGTCATAGAAAAATTTAAAATATTCTGGTGAAAACACTATTAAGAGAACTGGAACACTGTCAACACTTTTTTGCAGCTCTGCAGGGACACTTTTTCATTCAAACTACTTTCAACAAAACATCTGTAGCAGTCATTAAGTCGAATTTCAGCTTCACCACTGAGAAAATCCTACAGGGCATTAAGAGTGCAAAGGTGATACAGAGACTCAGAACTCTACACCAAAATACTGAATGCATTATCAGTATTGAAAAACATTCACTTCTATACAATGATGAAAACGTCAACTCCAGCATATCCCAGGTGAGGTATGAAATCTCAACTCTGTCACAGACCCAGACCAAGCCAGTATGTGTCTGCATCAAGTGCTTCTATAATTTAAGGAAGAAATCAAAGCACTCAGGGAGAAAGATTAATGTGATAAATATTCTCAAGCTGAACTTGACAAAGAGGAGCTGGTAATCACTCAACACGGAAGAGCACATTCATATCAGAAATAATTCATCTGAACTAAAATTCACCTTAACACCACACCAACTGCCACTTCACAGAAAAATTAAATTAACTTTGTGGAGCTGATCAGATGTAGCTTCTGATCTGTGTATCTGCTCTGACAGCCAGTGATTCCCAGTTAAACTTCCCTTTTCTCATGCGTACACAAACTGAAGGGATAAATACAGCAGTATGCCAACCACACACCACTGCTGTATCAAACACAGGAAAGGGTCACCTGTATCTTATTCTTCAGTTCTTCCCACTTAACATTGCTAACCAGAAGTCACACTATGAAAAGCAAAGAGTTTGAAACACTTCAGCTGTCTAGGACGAATGTTTCTGTAAGACTAAGCAAATCACCCAGTCCTGAACCCACTCTCTCAGTACAGCTGTGAAAAAGCCAAACACATTTAACTGCACTTAACAGACATTAACGGGCAAACCCATCACATCAGCCCACCACAGAACATTCAACCAAACATCACCAAGTACATGGAAGGTAACACTTACCTGCTTCTGCTCCTAGTTCTGCTTTTACTTCTACTTCTATGTCTGTGTCTAGATCTTGATCTAGAGCGAGATCTGATCCGTCGCTTTCTCTCTCTGCTGCGGGATCGGGATTTTTTCCTATCACGACTTCTACTACGATGACGTCTGAAACACATGCCCCGAATTCTTATATACATTCTTGTGTTCAAATGCAGTTTGTTCTTAGGGACTTACACATGGGTTTGTCACCACAGGGCAAAATGCATCAGGCAGGGCGGGGAGACTGCAAACTACACATGGAAATGCTCATGCCTAGAACAGGTTAAGCTGTAGGTCTAAGGGATGAAATGGGAAAGGAACCAAACCCCACCACCAGCCACAACTGAGCTGCACAGTTTCTGTAAATAACCATACTCATCAACACTGCTATTTTTAGTTATTCATTAAAGAGTACATCTCAAAACAAATACAAAGCCAAACTAATTTGATGCAAGAGTCTTAAATCCAAGGCAACAAAACCCTGCTCCTCTCCATGGTATTCCATGACCTATGGGAAAAGATGCCCAAGTTCCAGCTTGTAAGTCACATCCCGCCCCCCAGCCTGTCATTAGCCAAAGCTCATTCCTTGCTGCCCTGTTTGTTGCAGATCCTTCAGCTACAAGGGGAGAAGCTCTCTTGGCAGCAGCCTGTTTGTCCCAGGCAATTTTCCTACACTCAGAACGTGCTGGGTGGGCTACCAGGCAAGGAGAATTGGCCAGCACTCCCTCTGAGGAAGCTCCTGATTCAGGAGGTAAAGAACCACGTCACTGCTAAGGTGTATTTGCTTTCCTGTCACTGACGATAGGGTACATTCAATACTCTGTTTAATATTTTCTATACCAATTATAAACATGGGAGACATCCCTATATAAAGACTTAGAGGTATCTGGTACTTTTATTTCAAAACAATCTGCAAAAAAAACTATGTACAAATGCACTAACCAGTGAAAACTGAAACATGCAATATAAACTGATGCTTTACACTAGGTCAGGAATGGAACTCAGCTGTACTTCAGAACTCTGCAATAACTCCAAACACAGCTTTTATAAATACACTCACACAACAATCACATGTAACAACTTACCTTTCCCGAGACCTGGATCTGGAATGACTCCTCCCTCTGGATGACTTTCTCTCTTTGCGTTTATGCCTCTCCTCACCATTTTCAGATGAATTTAGGCTATCTCTTCCCTTGTCAGAAGAATGCTCTTTGTCATTGTGGTCTTCAGATTTGTGCTTCTTGGAGGACTTCTCTTTGGATTCATGTCTTCTTGCCTGTTTTAAGAAGAAGTTGGTTCTTTCAGGAAAATAGTGCAACAAAGAGAGTTAGTATGGGTATCAGAAGATAAAAATGCTAAGTTGTGATGCAACATTAGTAACCTTAGGAGTGTGACTCAATCATGAGCCACGGCTGCTTTACCTAATGCCACCAACTACCCAAAGTTGCAAATGCACACTATCATTTTTCCCCCTTTTCCCTCCTCCCACTTTCTATAAAAAATTTTTAAGGTATCCATCAAGGTATCTTTACAGTGCTTCCACATAAGACTCACAGCATTCTAACAAAAAAAACCTGTCATTGTCAGTTACTGTCTCCATTCCAAGCACTTAAGTACCTATCTTAAAGAACCTGACAATTTATGAATATGCATGTACATAAACACAGTTGCAGAGACTATTTAATATTTGCCTGAGCCTTCCATGTAGAAAGTTACTAAAATCCACACGTAGTTCCAGACATGCTATTTTGCTTTTAGAACTAAAATAGTCTTCTAGCCATCATAAGGTAATTAATTTTTAGACCAAAACTCTCTTCAGTCAGTAACTTCCAACAGCTTTTACAAAGCAAAGCGGTAATTTACACGGCTGACATCCCATTTTTAGTATTTCAAATGAACAGGCATCACTCAGACTTCCCACAGTAGTTTTAAATTACAGATATGCTGCTCCACTATACCGCAATTCCTTCCTGCAGTGCCTCTTAAAAAAAAAAAAAGATTCCTTTTTATAGCTGCAATGCCAAAAATATTTAGCAAGGTCAGCCCTGATTTTTGCCAGTGCTTTCCTTAGAGACTAAGTCGTGACATCAACACCCTTTCTTAATATATCCAGTGTGTTTTGAAACCTTTCTAGCACAGAAGCATAGCCCACTTAAGTCTTACATTTAAATAATGTTCTGCTCAAGTCACAAATTAAGCATGATACATCCATTTTAGATAAACCCCAATTATTCAAAAGTTGTTTGGTTTTCTCGCTTATCTAAATCTGTTAACTACTCATAAAACCTTTACTTCCATCAGAACTCTCTCTCAAATGAGTCTGGAGAAGATGCTATAATTAGTTTATACCCATTTGTCCAAGCCTAACTCTTTATTAATACGTATCCATCTCTGAATATATTTGATTATTGTTCTTCAAGTAAACAAGAATATTAGATAATCTTCCTGCCTTTGCAGTATTTTATTCTTAACTCCCATAATAATCAGTTGTTACATCTCAGTTTACCTGTACACTAATTTTAAATATATATTTATGTAAGTAGTTGTTCTCATATACATACTAAGAATTCCTGATATTCAGCATTTAGTCTACAGAGAGAGCTTTATCTCGCAAATGAATGACAACAGTACATCTACTGTGGGAGATCATTTCTCATCTGTTCACTGTGTGAAACTTAAAAGCTGCTAAATAAATTGTGTAAGATTAGATCCAACAGCCTGGCAAAGCACTGGACAGGATTTTAAACACCTTTTTTTTAATTATTAAAAAGAATCTTAGAATTTTTTAAATCACATCTTTCAGACACACACTTAGTAATAAAACCACCATTATATGCCATAACGGATTTAAGATATTTTTAAGGGAAATATGAGTTTGAATGACTAATAGTTACCTTATCATGAAGTAGGCTTATAATTTTGCTATCTGAGTCTGCAGCGTCTTCAGTTCAGTCTCTTCGCGCATTAGCACGCTGAGTATGATTTATTATAGAAATGTTATCATGTGAGCTAAACAATATATTATTCAATTTCACAAAAACTCGCCTAGATTTTTCTTTCCTCCTTTCTTTTTTCTCTTTTTTTTTTTTTTTTAACAGAGCTTCCATTGGAACGGGGGAAGGAGAAGTTCCTGACCCGGGTTTGAGGTAAAAAGTCCCTTATCTGCCCCAGTCTGTTGCCCCACATGGCTTAAGCTTCTTTATGACTATTTTGATGCTCCTGGTTTGCTTGTTTCAGCTCTTCTCTGGTGTGTGAGCCAGTTATTTTAAAGGCATTATTGATGCTGTCTCTTCTCACTCCTCTATATATTCACACACACACTTATTCATTTATTTTAAGAGACAGCCCTCTGAAATTTTTGCTGCTACTGTCACATTTCCAGCTGACTCAGCTTGTTTGTCAAGCTATGACAGCCTTTACAATTAAAGGATGCAATAAACAGAGCTCAGTCTGGTGGGGAATTATTTTTAATACACCTAAGTAGACAGGTATGTATCATTCAAAGTCCTGAACACTGGCCAGGAACAAAGCCACCCAAGGCTTTTGGATAATGGAAGCTCTGTAAAAGTGATCAAGAATACCATTCTACTTCTCCACATGAACTCTCTCTTGGCTGTTTCCACAAAAATTAAAAAAAAAATTTAAAAAAAATTAAGTTACTAGCTTCTGAAAGCATTTTCTATAAAACTATTACCTTGTCAACATGATGGCTGCAATCATGCTTCACTATGAAAGGCTCTCCATATCCATTTTTAAGCTTAAAGTTTTCAATTTTTTGTACTTACCATAAAGTCATTTATATAGGTTTACACATATGTGCATTACTACAAGATACTTTTTAAGATGTACAATTACCTAAACGCTACAAAGTGTTAATTACCTCTTTGCTTCTGCTCCGGCTTCTGTGTTTTCTTCCTTCAGTATCTGGAGGAGAAAACATTTACTGTCATTTACCGAGATAAAGAGAAGATCATCTGGCTATAACCTTTCTAGCTCTTTTCAGTTATTCCACCCCTTACAGGCAAGATTTAAAAAACAAACAGCACTATTTGAGTATCTACTGCAGAAACTAATTTCTGGCTGTTAGTCCCAGTGCTTTGCATTTATTTAAGCTCTGACAGTGAAAAACTAAACCACATCATACTCCAATCATGTTCTTCTGCCACGTAACCTTGTTCTTGTTACAACTATGCAAAAGTATCCCAGTCTGCACTTATCTAATCAAAATGAAACAAAATTGGACAGTTTCCTGTCAGGTGTGGTCTGACTGTGTCCCCCCACCCCCGATCTCCTCAACACTGACAAGACTTTTTCCCTCAGCGGTTTCAATATTTAGGATACACTCCCAAAGTTAGTAGATCCATTTCTTCCCAATTCTAACAAGCTACTAGAGCTAAGTCTGTCTGTTTTTCCCAAAATCGCTTCTAAGAGAATTCAGCTGCACAAGCAGTTTGCTCCTATTGAGACCATACCTGACTTCCGTCTTCTTTCCCTTGACCGTGAGCGTGATCTCGAATAATGATGCTTTGATGTTCTGGGAGAACTGGAGGCATCTGACTGCTCCTTTTTCTTCTCTCTTTCTGGAGAGGATTTTTCTGGGACTACTGCATCTCGTTCTGTATCACTACCCTACACATGAGGACAGAATGTTTAAAACCAGAAACTTAGGACTGAAAACCAAGAAAAAACCAATTTACCTCATGCTTCCTCTGAAGCTACACATAAATTTTTTTCTGCAAAGACAATGCTGTGCTCACCCCATAGCTTTACAGACTTGCAGTGAGCTGTGTAACCGCATGCGAATTGATTTTTCAAGACTTTAATACAGAGGACTGATGTAAAGTTCACATTTTGCTCTCTCACTACATTAAACCATACTTTACTTTTTCCATGTACTTCTGAGAGCATCAGCAACACTAAACTCTGAGGCAGAGTTGTCTCTAAATGGTGTTTGTAGGTCAATCACTTTTTAGCACTTCCATGACCAGGATTACTTAAGGTCAATGCTGTCCCAACAGATCCAAGCGACCTCACAAGTTTGGGCACAGCACAAAATCCCCAGCGTGTTCTGAAGCGTGGAATGAACTTTGAAGAGAAAAGCAACAAGGTGCACTGTGTTAGTGTTACACAGCTCACTCTGGAATGAGGAAACACCTCAGCTGCATCTCTGTGCAAAAATATTTATTCGTACGAGAGCACTTACAGGTCACTTACACCTGTTCCAAGGTCACATTTTTCTCAGATAATGAAAACCATGATGTTCCCTCTGCTCCATCTAAACCTTGATCTAGGAGGACTAAAGCCAAAAACTGCTCTCATGAAATCAACATACTCTGTGACTCAATCAGTGAGAGGTAAATGAGTACAACTGGTGTGCAATGCACTGAAAGGAACAGCGTGAAGAAGTACACTCTGAGAAGGTGAATGTGCTCTTATTAATGATTTTACAGGTTCACTGGTCTTGTTCTGATCTCCTCTGTCATAATCAAACCTTCTGGACACCATGGGGCTGCAGAAAATGTCACTAAGGACATCCTTTGGCCCAGAACTGCTATTCGGGAAGACAATTCAGGGTAGCGGAGGACTCGAACTTGCAATTTTCCACCAGCTACAACTGGCAGAACGGTTTGCAAACTGAACAAGACATGGGAAAACATCTCAAATGTTAATTTCTATCCATTACTCTAAAAACAAAGCAGCTACTTTTTCTTAAAGCACAACAGGTATCACAGATTGTGATTAATAAAACATGTACTAATGGCAGACTTTCTTCATGACACGCCACAGGTAAATATTCGGATTTATATTTCAGCTACTACTGCTTACATTTTGAAGTCACCTGAGAAGAACTAGAATACCAGCTAAGAGTGTAAATTAGCTGGGATTTAAAACACACTACCCAAGTGAAAATGAGCCCACTGCCACATTTTCCAAGGTTACCAATCTCATTATTTACACAGTGCTGCTCATTAGTGCCCTTGTGCTCTGCACCTGAGGGAAATCTCTGTGCTACAAAAAAAAAACCCAGCAATAAAAAAGCTGACAGCATTCACTGAGATTATTCTCCGTTCTCAGACTGGCCACAGGCTCAGTGTAACCTTGAATAAGCCCCTCACCTACACTTTAAAGGAACCTCTAAATATAGTGCAGTACCTTTAATCTAAGTGGAAAACCACAAGCACGTAATTAAAGCCCTTTAACAGAAAAGTGTATCTTACTCTTATCACGGTAAGTTATATAACAAAAAGATAATTAAAAAAGGATGAATTTTCTCCAGAAGTTTACAGCCCTCTCGTTCTGTTTCACCACTGGTGAAACTTCCAGGAGAAGAACTTTAACTACCAGATTAGACATCGCAAAATGCTTAAAGCCAGCTTTGCAAAGTTTTATCACTCCCAAGCTCTGTTTGTTTGTTCGTTTTTTTGCACTCAAAACTACTTAACAACTTCTGAAAAAATTAATCACATCAGATTAACTCTCTGATAACTCCTACCGAGTCTTCAACCCAATTCGGGGAGAAATACCTTTATACGTTAACAGATCACAGAACTTTTTCAGAGAAAATAAAACTACACTTAGACCCTGTTTGAACATGAAGGGCAGTGATAACTACAGCAGAGGCGTTTCCCATCGATATTAACCACAAAAAGCAGGACAGGAGCGAATTAATCGAATGCAAAAAAGCCTGTGACCAAACACAAAGAAAAAGAGCGAAGCAAAGTAGAGAAACGAGAATTTAACATGGCACGGACACCAGGTCGCTCCCCTCACAGGGAAGCTTCGCCCCACAGCCCCTATGAGAAACGCCAGTATGGCCACAGCCGTTCTCCCCCAAACCACGGAACCACCAGGGCTCAGTCCCAGGGTGTCTTCGCCTCTCTCCAAGGCCCGAAGAATAAAACAGAAACTTGTGGAGACGGGGATTGAAGCGGTGGGCGCAGCGCGGCCGCCCCTCCCCGAGCCCATCATGGCGCCGCAGCCGAAGGCGCGGCGGGCGCCATTTNGTGCGTTGTGGGCCGGGGAGGCGCGTTCGCGGAGCTTTGGCCGCCGCCGCGACCCGTTGAGGCTGTCCCGGATCCCGCCAAATTGAAACCCAGGAGCGGCTGAGGGGGCGCGGTCAGGGGATCGGGGGGTCCCCGAGGGCACGGGAGTATCACCGGTGAGGGGATCGGGGGGGCCCCGAGGGCACGGGAGTGTCACCGCTGAGGGGATCGGGGGTCCGCCGAGGGCACGGGAGTGTCACCGCTGAGGGGATCGGGGGGTCCCCGAGGGCACGGGAGTGTCACCGGTGAGGGGATCCGGGGGTCCCCGAGGGCACGGGAGTGTCACCGCTGAGGGGATCGGGGGGTCCCTGTGTGCAGGGCGTGTCGCTGGTGAGGGGATGGTGTTCCCCGTGGGCAGGGATCCTTCTGGAAATTAGGATGTCACCGGCCGCAGTGAGGGATGGGAGTCTCTGTGGGCATGGTTTGGTCACCGCGGTGAGGGGCAGAGGCTCCCTGAGGGCAAGGGATGGGGGTGCCTGTGAGCAGGTGGTCCCTGAGGGCAGGGGTTTGTCGCAGTAGAGGAGATGAGGGTCCCTGAGGGCAGGACATCAGTGTCCCTGTGAGCAGGGGATGTTCACAGCGTGGTGGGGAGGACTCTGGCAGTGAATTTAGTTGGCGAGATCTGTTCTCCCCAAGCTGCCTTCAGCCAGGCCGGGATCCACACTGCTCACTTGGTTCTAAACCCGCTGTTTATCCTCACGAGGCTTCTTGTACAGCCCTTCCTCTTGGCACAGTGTACCCATACAGGAATGAAACTAATAACCTGTCTGTAGCCATGTAACTTTCCAGAGCTGTCTGCTCTACAACATGTTCCTGAAATGTTTATCCCAGGCAAAGATGTGGAACGATATCGAGCTCCTGCTCAACGATGACACCGGGCAGCTCCCTGTGGGTTTGGGACACGAGTGTGGCACCGCCTTGTACCAGGTGGATACACTGTTGCAAATCACATCTTCAGAAAAGGTACAACCCATCAAAGCTCTGCTTTTAACTTCAATAGGTACCTGGGCTTCTTTGTCACGTTTTCTGAAGTGCTCCTGTGTGAAACAAGCTTTCCCTTCCCAGGTGTCTGTGAACCCTCAGCTCCGTGCACGCAGCTCCAGGGATGGCAGCATTGTTGTTGTGGACAGATCTGTGGCTCTTCTGGACAGCACTGGACTTTCTCTTCTGTTGCACATTCAGTTTGGTGAGCTCATGCCTTTGGAATTCCACTTTGCAAGTAAAAACTGGCTTTTAAAATACGTAGGTTTGTACAGGAAAACATAGCAAGTGTCTGACTGGCCTGTAAAGGGAAGTATTATAACAAGTACCTAACTGATAAAAAGTGATTTTGGCTTCTGAACACAATTAACTATTCCAGTACAATTTAATTAGAACCCTTCCTGACTTTTCACTGAAGTGGGAATAATGGATACCAAAACCACTCCCTGTAGGTCCCTTCCGTATTTCATTTAGTCAAAATAATTTGTTTTGAAGAAATCTGGGATTACTGTATTGTCCAATTCTTGTGTGAATGTTATTCATAGAACTGAAATCTTAATATCTGACATTTCCAATATCTGGAATTTTTCAGATACTAACGTGGATGTAGTGGGGATGTGTCAAGAAAAACAATTTCTTGTGGTTGGTGAGAGAAGTGGCAGTTTGCATCTTATCCACATCCCATCAAAACAAACCTTGCTAACGAAGGTACAGTAACTTTGCTATTTAATTTTGCTGAGAACGTTTTGTTCTCAGACTTTCTGGAGGTTTTTTTAATCTTTCTTCCAAATACCAAAGTATAAACATCCTTGTCTTTTGACCACATATTCTAACCAAGTAGATAAAAGGGGCACTTCTGTTCCCATGAGTAATGAATAAGGAAAATCTATTTAGGAATGGCATGCATAAATAAGAACCAGGCCTTCATGAAAGAAAAAAATTTG
>VZTG01006969.1:398123-463412 GCA_013397845.1 Melanocharis versteri | reverse complement strand
CCCATACAGGAATGAAACTAATAACCTGTCTGTAGCCATGTAACTTTCCAGAGCTGTCTGCTCTACAACATGTTCCTGAAATGTTTATCCCAGGCAAAGATGTGGAACGATATCGAGCTCCTGCTCAACGATGACACCGGGCAGCTCCCTGTGGGTTTGGGACACGAGTGTGGCACCGCCTTGTACCAGGTGGATACACTGTTGCAAATCACATCTTCAGAAAAGGTACAACCCATCAAAGCTCTGCTTTTAACTTCAATAGGTACCTGGGCTTCTTTGTCACGTTTTCTGAAGTGCTCCTGTGTGAAACAAGCTTTCCCTTCCCAGGTATCTGTGAACCCTCAGCTCCGTGCACGCAGCTCCAGGGATGGCAGCATTGTTGTTGTGGACAGATCTGTGGCTCTTCTGGACAGCACTGGACTTTCTCTTCTGTTGCACATTCAGTTTGGTGAGCTCATGCCTTTGGAATTCCACTTTGCAAGTAAAAACTGGCTTTTAAAATACGTAGGTTTGTACAGGAAAACATAGCAAGTGTCTGACTGGCCTGTAAAGGGAAGTATTATAACAAGTACCTAACTGATAAAAAGTGATTTTGGCTTCTGAACACAATTAACTATTCCAGTACAATTTAATTAGAACCCTTCCTGACTTTTCACTGAAGTGGGAATAATGGATACCAAAACCCTCCCTGTAGGTCCCTTCCGTATTTCATTTAGTCAAAATAATTTGTTTTGAAGAAATCTGGGGATACTGTATTGTCCAATTCTTGTGTGAATGTTATTCATAGAACTGAAATCTTAATATCTGACATTTCCAATATCTGGAATTTTTCAGATACTAACGTGGATGTAGTGGGGATGTGTCAAGAAAAACAATTTCTTGTGGTTGGTGAGAGAAGTGGCAGTTTGCATCTTATCCACATCCCATCAAAACAAACCTTGCTAACGAAGGTACAGTAACTTTGCTATTTAATTTTGCTGAGAACGTTTTGTTCTCAGACTTTCTGGAGATTTTTTTAATCTTTCTTCCAAATACCAGAGTATAAACATCCTTGTCTTTTGACCACATATTCTAACCAAACAGATAAAAGGGGCACTTCTGTTCCCATGAGTAATGAATAAGGAAAATCTATTTAGGAATGGCATGCATAAATAAGAACCAGGCCTTCATGAAAGAAAAAAATTTGAAGCTTGAATTGATGATCAATATTTCAATTATTTTTTAGTAAAATACAGAATAATAGTCTTTATGCTGTTTCTATTTTAGATTCTGGTTGAACAATCTACAAGTGAAAAGACTTACTTAAATCTCTTTTTTGTGAAAGATAATGCAGATGCAGGTAAGAACTGGATGATTTTTTTCTCCTCCTTTGTCTGAATTTTTGTGATTTTGTTCTCCTTTCATAGCTCTCAGGGAAAGAGATTACAAAATAAATAATACAAGAAAGCATAAAGAAAAGTTCATTTTATGTGCACTGTGCAAACCAAAGCTGTCTAAGATTCTTTATCTCATTAATTATTTTACAAATGCCATAGGAAACAAACATTCAGAACTCAATACCTCTTTCTTTTGAGACTGTGCTAAACATATGAAAATGCTTAAAAAGGAAGAATTCCTTCTCTCTTCTATCAGACTTCAGTAGTTCTGTTCTCTAAGCTCCCAGCCCTGTTCTGTCACAATAGAATACATTATTTTGCTCTTAGTTGGAAATGACCAAATTTTTGTTTAAAATAGTCTAATCTATTGGTCAGATGATTTTTTGGGGTCAGTTATTTCCCTGTCTTGTTTGCAAGCAACTCTTCTCTTTACTTACTCTTGAATATTTCGTTTGAAATATTTCTGCTGGGTTTTTTTAGGTGTTTATCACATGTTCATTCTCACAAGCAATGGATGCTTCTGCATTATGTGTGTCCCACTTGCTAAAACACAGGAAGGTAGGATAAGCTACAAACCCCCTTGGGATTTCGTTGGAACAGGGAGACCTGTACTTCTTTTAAACCTTTGAGAAAGTTTATTTAACACTGATTTATTTTTTTTAATATTTAGCAATTGAGAAGATGGATATGACTACAGCAAAGCAAGTAAGAAACACCTGCAAAACTGGTAAAAGTGTTAAAAGTGCAGAGTTTGTAGCCAAACTTTGCCCTGTACATTCCATTGACTTTTACCAGTCCATTATTCCACCTCATAGCTGTGATTGTTACTTTTTCTGCACGTTTAGAAATGAGCAGAGATTTTATCCACTGGTTCTATAAACAACTGTTTTTCTTCCCCATTTGTTGGTACCCCCTTCCTCTCCCACCCCACAAGTTACAAGGACAGATCAAGACAACTTTCATTGCCACAGGAGAGCATCACAGCCTCGGCTGTCAGGATTTTGTGATCAGCAACTCAGTGAGCAAAATCCATTTGATAATCGGGGTAAGCACTAAGAACGTGATCGTAACGATTTTTATGTGATCAGTGATGGAGTTTTTGGATCTGCAACAAAATTTGTCTGCAGCTGGTTGAAAAAGAATCTCATCAGCTTTTTGCACGAAGATTTTTTGGCCTTTCATTTCCTTCCCTCTAAATTTAAAGGTTATCACTTGTGCAGCTTGTCCACAGTTTTTCTCATAAGGAAATAACTGTTGTCATTTTCTTATGAGATTACTTTGTTATGATGGATGAGGGGAAAATATTTTCACCCTGGTTTTTTGAGCTTAGTTAATCACTGGTTCCTGGTCTGTACGGGCTGGATTGTTTATAGATACTATCCTTGAGCTCACAGACAAAACCAAGGTTTGCAAGAATCTTCCAATCAGGTTCCCATTCAACAAAGGCCTGCTAAAATGACAAGGTCTAATTCAACAAAACTTTTAAGCATGAATTAAGTACAGGAACTAATAAAGAAATTAAAATATAGACGTGCTTTGAAATGTAATTTGGGACTGCAAGCAAGTTCTCTGAGTTTATTTTTTGGAGCATGTTGAATTCAATGTGATTTTTCTCAGTAGCCCCAGTGTAATTTCTTTCAGCTTTTATGTTCTGTGAGAATGGAAAGTGGATATTTTGAAATGCTCTTTTTCAGAGAGCCAAAAACTGCTGAGTGTAACAATCACTGTAACAAAGGCCAGTCTTGAAAAGAGAAAGGAAAAAGGTTAAATTAGAAATAAAGAAATCAATGTATTTTTCTGAACATCAGTGGAGGAATAAAGTTAAATTTAGTTTTGCAGCTTTCCAAGTTAAAGATCAATTGTAGAAGCAGACATGTCAGTGGTCAAATGCCTCCTGTCTAACCCCATTTTACTCTGCCTCTCCTCACAGGGTAAAGGTGATTATGTGCTCTCCAAATGGGAAATAGACCCCACCAATGCCCTGGTGTCTGCTCAAAGTTTTGCTGATTCAAGTCTGATCCAAGGTAAAGAAGGTTTTATCTTTTTATAGACAAGTGTAGATTTCATATGTAACTGCAGAATGAACTAATTTCAGTTATTTCATTGTTTTTAATAAATGCACATGTACCAAATAGAACATTTTTATAAAGGTGCAGCCAAAATGTGGGCTTCAAAACTGCAGTTTAACTTAGATACATAAATATCAATATTTATGTATATCAATATTTGTTTAAAGAGAATATACAGTTCTCTTTAAGCTAAAGTCTGCACAGTCCTAGAAAGTTCCATGAGGTTAAACCACAAGGTTTCCAACACTTGTTTGTGTGTTTGAATATGTTTTTTGTTCAAATACATATCTCAAGAAAAATAATTAATTTATGTGAGTATTAATATTTTTTAGGTGCTGCAAAACTTCAAATCCTTGACAATCAGCTGTTTGTTTTGGATACAGAGGTATGGGTAATGATTTGTGTTTAATCTTCACTTTACAATGTTCTTGAACCAGCTTATAAACATATTTTTTAAGATTTAAAGTTTCTGTAAAATAGTGGTGCTTATATTTACTTATATCAAGAGCATCTTGATCTTTCTGTGTTTTTTTTTAATTCTACCCCTATTCATTATTTAAGCCATGAAAAATAATGTTTTGCTCAAAAATATTTTCTTTGAAGAAAATGTGAAATCGTATCTGATTTTTTTTTTTTTAATCTAGAACATCTTAAGCACGTGGGATGTTTATTCTCTCACTCTGATTTGGGATTGGCCTTTAATACGTATTGAAGAATTCCTTCTAACTACTGAGTCAGATTCTTCTCAAGTCACATGGTAAGTGAAGTGTTAGAGCACCAATCCCGAGAAGTGAAAAGTTGTCTGGTGCTGTGATTTCTCTGAAATATCTCATTATTTTGGCCCAGGTGCTGGTGCAAAATAGGATGCCCTTGTTAGAAATTCCTTTCCTTGAAAATGAGGTTAAACAAAATGTGTGAAAAAGTGTAACTACTGTTTTGAAGTGTAAGAAAGTGCTAGAAACTGTACAGCTATATATGAAAATCAACAAGGATTTTAAAATGTATGCGTTTTCATGGAACACAAAATTTTCTAAAACTCAGAAGCAAAAATATTCCACAGTTTTAACCTAAGATTCATGCTGCAAATTTTGCTTTATCTCTTTCTCAATCATTAGGCAAGGGCTTGCCAACGTGAAACTGATTGTCCTGACAATGCCAGATGACAAACAGGTATCATCTCCTTATCTGCATTCTCTTCCTTTATTGTTATGCAATTGCTCATAGGAAAAAAGGGGGAGAGGGAAGGAGGTGGCAAAATATTTGGGAATTCTGAGGAGCTTCAAGTCCAACCTGAGACGTGACCATCAGGGCGTAGCAAGTGAGGGCTATTGGGATCCTTGTGGTGACCAGGCCAAGCTGTCCCACTGGCTGGGGTTTTTCTGGATGGTTTGGGGTTTATTTGTTTGGTTTTTCAAGGCAGGCAGACAAGGAAGAACAGCAAAATTTATTATCCTGTACCCCTTCACAGATTTCTTTAGAGCAATGTCTCTGCTGCCTTCAGGGACAGTCAGTGCAGTCAACTGAAATAAAATTCCGGGAGGAACATTACACAATTTTTAAAATTAAATTAAACCTGCTGAATTATACATAATAGGCCTGTGGTAAGAGAGGGAGGCAACATCTAAAGTTTCATTAAACTTCCTCAAACTGGAGATCTGCATTCCATAAAAAGTCCTACAAATACTGCCTTCTAATTCCATAAGAATTCAGAAATTATTCTGCAAGCATCACTCTCTCACCAGTGTAAGAGAAAAAAGTAATTCTGACCTCTTTGTTTGTTTTCTCCCTTCTTTTTTATAGATGAGAAGCCTAATGGTTTTTGCATTGCCCACTATGCAACAGCTCTATTCTCTGGAAGTGTCTCTGGTTTCTTCCCTTGTTCACAGTGGGATTTGCACAGTAGGTTTTGATGATTTTCTTTTTGTTCTTTGAGGAAATATAGTTGTCTTAATATGTGTAAATATTAAAGAGGGTACTCTGTTATTCTTGTTAGGTTAGAACCAATTTCTGCTAGAAACTATGCAGGAGCTATACAAAGAAAGATTAAGTGATGCCCCCAGAGGATCAGAGAAAAATATCCTATTATGAAGCAAACTGAACAATTTAAATTTAGTCTGAGGTCTCTTGCACTGTTTAATAGCACTGCCAGTTGTTCCTGCTGCTGGTACAGCTAAAAACTGAGGGAAGTTTTAAGTTCTCTTAGCACAGGAAAATGCTCTGGATTTATTTGGAATTTATTTCATTTGACCTAATGGTTTCTGTTATTGCACACTACAGGATACAATATACTTCTTGGAAGGAATTCATGAAAAGCATCAGATGTAAGATAATATTTTGTTTCTAACTAGATGATGATTATTACATAAAGATGGCAGATTACTTCCATGTAGGGTTGATAAATTCACATAATTCCCTCTCATCTCCAGGCCCTCTGAAGACCCAGTTTCTATAGTGGTGATGAGAAGTTTAACTGAAGCCTTGCCAGAAAATAGGTATTGGTTTCTGTGAAACACCGTTGTGTTGGTTTTTTTTTTTTTGATATCTGGACTTATATTGAAGTGTTTTATTTTATTTCATCCCTAGGCTAAGTCGTTTACTGCACAAACACAAATTCACTGAAGCAGAGAATTTTGCTATTCAGTTTGGACTGGATGTTGAGGTGAGTTGTTCATTCGTGATGAGCACATTTGAGATTATTCAGTATAACTGAAATGATGAGTAAGGTTCTTGGCCTATAGTACAATAGAAACTATTAAAAATATTACAAATATTACCAAAGTAGTGGAATGTATAAAACAACTCACCATACTTACATTATTTTTCTAAACAGCTTGTATACAAAGTAAAAGCAAACACTATTTTAGAGAAACTGGCTTCAGCTTCTCTTGGGAGTTATGGCCGGGAAGCCTTGCTGGATCTTGGGAATGAAGCCAAAGAAAATTTGCAAAAAATTCAGGTTTGTTTTTATTTCTACCCTCTTTCTCTACTAAAGCAATTAAAATTATAAAGGATCTTGGAATTAATTTCAGTTGTTTCCTTATGCAAACAGGACAACCAGTTTGTTGTGAATTACTGCATAAACGCTCCGTGGCCACTGTATGAAACCACTCGAGAAATGCTGAATTACGCTAAAGCCAGAGTAAGGGGTTTATTTGTTTCAATTTCTTCTACTCTTCAACTTCTATTCCACCCTTCTGTCCAACTTGAGAGGGGCACAAACCAGTTACAGTCATTCCAAAAGGCAAAAGTAAAGGCATTATAAATCCTATGTAACCAAACATGAAGAAGCAGCAAGTCTTGTTCCAGCCTCGCTCTTGGTATTGCTCAAGGGCAAAAAGGAGCTCACAGTTTTATTTTTGCATCAGAAAGCAGGGTTCAGTTTTGAGAAGCAGTCTTTTTAAGTACCTTTAAAATATTAATTTTGAAACTAAAGCTCAAAGTAGGTCACCTTTTTTGTTTTCATTATTTTAGTCTTTCCTGCCTTATCAAACAGAACCAGAGAGATACACATTATGTCTGATCCTCCCTCCATGCAGAAATCCAACCAGATTAGACTGGATCAGGTTAGATCCAATCTAACGTTGGAAAATCTCAATTTACAGAAGCTCTGACTTTTTGCTCATGTCTTTACTGCACTCACAGTCCTGTCTGGCATGTTCTGAGTTGTCAGCCAAACCCTTTCATGTCCTTTTTTCAGATCTTGAAGAAAGATAATAGAACCAATGCTCCACCATCTGATGGGATTCCAGTATCCATAGCTGAGGTGAGGACAAATTTCTTGGATCTGCAGTATCATATAAACAATTGTAATGTAGAGTTTTACAGACTGTATTACTGCTGGGCTTTTTAAAATCTAAAAAAAATTTACATTTTATAGTGTGAAAGAGAACCACAGTAATGAGAGATTCAGAAATAATTCAGGAAATATTCAATTTCAGATGTTCCATAAATTGAAGGTAGAACCTTTCTTAAAGTTCTTTTAGGTATTTTCATTTTGTTTCGTGTTTAGTCCTGTTGTAAACTGGCCTTGTCTGCCTTCAAGGAGAATCAGAGTTCTAATCATGTAATGTAACAATATGGTAAGCCAGATATTAACCTTAAATCTCATCTGCATTCAGGTATTGAGAGCTCAGGCAAGGCTTACAACATTCTATGAAGCTTTTGGACTAGAGAAATTCAGGTTTGTTCAAGATTTAAAGTAAATTTAATTGTGATTGTTAAGTCTGTACCACTGAAATTAAGATTATTTTAGTTTTTTAATATGAAGTCATTCATATTAAAATGCTCTTTATATTTTTATTCATTTTAATTCATATTAAAATGCTTCAAGCTCTTCCTTCTCTGCCTGAACTTTCCCATCCTGTGCTGTGGAGAAGGGAGAATGCAGAGAGGCTGAGTCATCCTGTATGTTGTAAACAGGAATTATCTGTTGCACATGCACTTAAAGAGATTTTTTTCTGTTGTTGTTCAGCATGTATAGGAGAGATTGTGATTTTATACAGTCACAAAGTACCACTCCTGTTGTTTCTTACAGCATCCAGCCCTGGGTAGAAAAGCTTTGAAGTTCTCCCCCCAGTTCCTTTGATAATGACATTTAACAAAGCTTCTCTTCCCCCTCTCACTTTTAGTGGCATTGCTTGGACAGAATTCCTGAATAACGAGGACATGTTCAAGATTATTGTTTTTCAGCTGGAAGAAGGAAATTTGGCTTGTGCTCAGTACCTCTGGCTTAGGCATCAGGTGAGGTGGCACAGGCATCTCTGGGATTTATGGAGAGGGTTAAATCTCTTCGACTTTCAGCCTAATTTCACAGGGGCTGTTACAAAACAGCTCCTCAGAGAAGCAAAGGTCTGTGGCAGAATCTCATCAATTATCACAATGATTACCTGTTCACCTGGATCCTTAGCAGGCTGAACTTCGTATTGATTTAGGAATAAACTGGTATTTCTGATGTCAGAATTCATATTTCTGAGTCATGAGAATTTGATTTATTCTGCAGTGCTTGTAATCTTCCATTCACTTTCTTGCAAGCACAGCTCTCAGAATTTTGAAGTGGACGTTTTGCTGCCTACCTTAAAATCTTTTAGAGATTATCACACAGACTCCTTTCTCTGAATGACACATTTAAGATAGTGGCTGTGTGCTGTTATTTTTTAGTGTTATTTTTAGACTTTCAGTTCCATGTCTGCTGTTTTCTTAATAGGACAGAACTATAGAACAAGTCTGGAAGTTATAGAACAGTGTGATTTGTAAAGAAATTACTTCAATTAGGTCTTTTTATAGGAAGACCGAGCCCTAGTTTTACTGAACAGAGCTATTTATTTTATTTCTATAACTACTGAGGTTTTCTCTTTGTATTTGTGAAATTTCCTGACTCTTCCTACTAGTGAAACAGCTTTACAGAGTATCAGATGAACATATACTCCATGGATCTGTAATTGTTCTGGTTTAATATTTTAGGCTGATTTTGAAAGCAGCTTTGATGAGAAAATGCTGAAGGATTTGCTCAATGCCATCCATTTCACTGCTCCTTTGAAGGAACTGTGTGTGTGGCTTAAAAATTTTGTGATCCCTTTCTCAAGGAGGGTTGTGCCTGATGGACAGGTGAGACTGACTTAAGAACTGTAAATTGTAATTTTCTCAGACTAAGATGATTTTACTGTCAGACCTCCAGACTCCTGAATGTCAGAAACTTGTTCCTCTGTCTTTAAAAGGGATTCTTTTCCCTAGTGTTTATATTTGAAATGATTTCTTTTTAAAGAAGTTTCTAATGGCAAATTTTGCTTTGCATTAGATAACATAACTCTACTTACAACTGTATTTTTTTCAGAAAATATTAGCAAAATGGCTGGAACAAGCTGCTCGAAACCTTGAATTAACGGACAAGGTAAGTCACACTGCAGAAACTTTGCATATCTTGTATTTCTAGATGTATAATATAGTTTGCTAATATCAATTATTTTGGGCAGGCAAACTGGCCTGAAAATGGACTCCAAGTGGCAGAGATTTTTTTTACAAGTCAAAATCAAGGTGAACTGGGAGTGACAGCTTTTGGCAAGTGGACTCCTTTGGTAAGAAATGGAACAAATTCAAGAATTAGCTATTAAGAGGCTTCAAACAGATGCTCTGTGCTAGAGCTGGAATAGATAATAATTAGGTCACTGTTGATTTTGGTGAAGATTGACTTAATTCCATGAAAGGAAAGAACCAAGTTCCAGTTTTCTTGTGTTTAAAGATTTTTAAAAAGTTGATGACGGCCTCTTAATGGTCTTGTCTCCTAACGTTTCACTTCTCAACACTGTTTCAGAGGTGTGGCGACTGTGAAGAGACACAGAGGTTAAAGAAGCTGGTAAATGATTTACAAGAATTGATAAATCTGTACAGAAAATACAACTGCAGGCTGGCATTCTGTGCTTTTGAAAAGGTAACACTGCAGACGCTTGAAAAAGTTCAGTTTGTTCTGAAAAGAAGAATCTTACAGCGTGTGATTTTAAGTCAGACAAAAGAGGAATCTTGATGGGTGGTTGGTTAAATTTCCATTCATAAGCTGTTAAGACTGTTTGATAAGTGGTGTTACAAATTTTCTTTCAACTCTGGTTATAAATATAAGATGCTGCGAGAAAGTGTGGCTCAAACTCCATGGTTTGCAGGTTTTTACAGATCATCTACTGTGGAACAAGGATTGGCACAGAGAAATTGGAAGAACAAGAAAAGTTTTGTGAATGAAAGGGTTTATTTGAGCTGAAGAGGGATTCTTGCTCTGGAAATCATTCAGTGGACTCTGGATGTTGGAATACGTGTTAGAGATGTAAATGGCCTTGCACTGACATGTGTGATGTTCTAACATGGCCTTTTTCCACTTGCTGCCCAGGAAAATGCAACCACCATTGTGTTTCGCATGCTTGATAAAATTTTGGCACCAGAGCTTGTCCCATCAATTTTGGAGAAGTTTATAAAACCCTACCTGTGTGAACACAACCTACAAAAAGATGAGCTTCTTCTGCAGTATGTCAAGGTATCCATATTTTCTGCCTTTTGAAGAAAGCTATTTCAACATGAGGAAGCAGAAACCAAGTCTGATGAACATTTGAATTCACAACTGAATGTTAGGCCCAGCTTTTAGATTAATCTTATTCCTGTCAATGAACTTAATGATAGTTACTATTTCAGTTATGAAGCAATCCCTAATGTCCAAAAAACTTTATATTTTTGTTCATATTATAAGATACTCCTATCTTTTCTGATTTCAAATGTTCTAATCACCTTTATCAAAACACACAGGATTTGCTGGAGCGTTGTAGGACACGATCTAGTTCAGTGTTTGAAACTGCCTGGGAGGCCAAGGCAGTGGCTGTCATTGGCTGCATCTCTGACACAGATGTAAGTATGTTTTGTGAAAGGCATCAAGTGACTCCAACACATCACTTCAGACCGAAACGTGATTTTTGCATCATCATTTTTACATTGTTACATGAGTACATTTTTACATGAGTGCTATGAGGAGAAGACAGTATGTTGTCTTCTTTTTCTGTTTTAGTCATCTCCCATGTAATGTTCTTTGAGGATATAATTGTAGCTGTGATGTCATCACATGGAAAATTTTAATATGTATGGAACCACAGTGTCACAAATGACTGCAAGCATTTTCTAATCTTAACTTGACACATCATATGATGAATATAAATGCCCTTTTTTCCAAGTGCAGATTAGGCAAGAAAATAAAATACCTGCCTAAAGGGATCAGTCACATGTGAACAATACTTCAAGGGACTACTTTGAAACTTATTTTGAAAAGTGAGCTGTTTGTGTCCGTTTTGCAGCTGAAATTTGATGCAGTCCTGCAGATAATGCACGGAGCTGTGGTGCCATGGAGTGCAGCGGTGGAGCAGCTGGTCAGACAGCATCTGGAAATGAATCATGTCAAGTAAGCAGCATCCACAGCCTACCCTTGGCTGGGCAAATGCTGTGTGTCTGATGTAGTGTGATGATTAAATCCCATAGCTGGGGGTAGCAAAGGAATTAATGATGGTTGAATTTGTCCCCAGAGTGAAGTTGCTGCAGGAAAGTTACCGACTGATGGAGATGAAGAAGCTTTTGAGAGCCTATGGGATAAGAGATACCAATCTTTTAAAGGACAAGCAGATGATCATGGTAAGTTATCAAGACTTTAGATTTCTCCAAAGGTCACAGTGAACAGCACTTGGTGATTTTTTTTTTCACCATTTGGGGTTTTTTTTAACATTTCCCCTTCATTAGGAGAAAACATGAGTATTTCTGGAGAAATTCCTTGATATCCTGAGGAGCCAGAGGAATTTTCAGAGTTCCCAGGCTAATTCTGTCCTCAAGCCCTGTTTTCTCCTAGTTACACTTCAGTCAGCTTTTCTCTAGATAAAATTTTAAGCTTCCAGATAACTTGCTTGGTACAAACTGAACAATTCCATTGGTAAAATAGTGTGCATAAACTCATTCCTTTGTCCTCCTCTACGTCAACAGACTAAAGTCCATTTCTGTTTTCTTCTTACAGAGGCTTGTGAGATACATCCTTAAACAAGATACCCCTACTTGCTTGGAGGATGCCTTGAAAATTGTGGAAGCCTACATGCTGCCCACTGGGGAAGTCTACTTCCTGAGGATGATGGACCTGATTGACAAAGGAAGGGTAAGGAAATACTTCTTGTCACTTGATCCTGGAATTTACAGACACTGAGGCCTCTTGACAAAACAGGGGCAAGTTGTACTGCTGAAATCTTATAAGCAGTTTGCAGATGTATTTATAATTCAAATTATTCATTCTACACCTAACTGCCTATGTTTAACATTGAAAATGAGTGCTTTGTCAGAGTTTCATCCTTCATTTGTGGCAGAATGGGATGGAAGTTATGACCTGCAATACACCAGATGAGTTTGGAATTGAAGTCTCTACACATTTTCATGTATTGTTTTTGCTAACCCTCATGGCCACTGTGCAGCCATTGCATCAGAGCAAGAATGCATGCATGATTCAGCTTTTCCAAAAGCAAACGCCCTTTCCTTTTTATCATTTCTGTTTTAATTTTGTTTGTTTCTTTTTCTCCCTTCAGGGAGAGGAATCCCTGACTTTGTTAAAATCCTTGCCTCTTGCTAAAGCTGAGGAAGTTGCAGAGAGATTGACTCTGTGGGGAAGACTGGTGTTACAGAACAAAGCAGATGATCCTGAAGAGGTACCAAGGCTTTTCACACCACAAAGTGTGCACACAGGTTATTCTGAAAAGGGAGAGGTGTGGATAATTCCTGTGAGAGCCAGCAGACTGTGGAGTAAACACATATTACACCTATAAAATATTTACTGTTTCTATAAAGCATTAATATGTAAAATAACTTCCTGTTCCTTTGCTTTTCAACTGGTTGTACCTTAGACTTGGTAATTGTTGCTTTAAAAAGTTTGTGGAATGTTGCGTTGTACTTTAAGAGCTGAAGCCCAAGTCTGTTCCTGGCAACACTTTAACAAAAAAATACAAATCTCTTCCTTTCCTGCAGCAAAAACCACAAATGTTTATGACTAAGACGCTGGTGGAAGTCCTTAAATTCCGGTTCAGCATCCAAAAAGGTAAAGGTACAACTTCAACACCTTACATCTGCCTTGTATAAATGGAATCAAAATAATTGTTTTTCTCCTCCAACAGACAATCTTCTGAAGAAATATGAATGTGGAGAAAACCTAAAGATGTTTGAAACACTCGCTACCCTGCAGGTGGGTATTTTTATTGTTTTAAATCCCTTTTGATTTATTGTAGTTATTCCAATTGTTCTTATCACATGGATCATATTAAAAATTAATTGTATTTGCAACATGCGTGCAAAGGTTGTTTTTCTTATTGACTTAAAATTGATTCTAAGGCTAATCTAGCAATTCAATCTAGCCTGGGGAAGTTCCCAATTAGAACTCAGTTGCCTATTTAAACCAAAACTTAGATATTCTCACTAAAGCCTTAATTGCTAATACTTCAAAAATTTTATGATAGAGTGCTGTAATAATTTATTAAGATCTCAGGACAGTAGGTAAAAAAATAAGCAATTTAAAGGAAGCTACATAGATACAAATACGTAATTTTTTTGTTGTTGCAGGAATATTTTGGTATCTTTCTCTCAGATGAAGAGCACAGGAACCCTTCACTGATATCTGCACTTCTTGAGGATCACATAAGCGCTTATGAACGTGTCAGATCTGCATCCAAGTCTAGAAAAGTGCAAGCAGTGAATTGCAATTCAGAAGGTGGCAGGCCCAAGAGCCCTCCCACTGAATCAAGGCTGTACAGACTGGCTTTGCTCCTGCAAGTCTCAGAGCATGAACTGGGAGAAAAACTGGCCTTGAGAGCCCTGGATGATGGAAAAGTGGAAGTGGCTGTCAACATCTGCAGGTGAAACTGCAGAGCTTTTCAAGATCATCACTTTTAATGGGCTTTCCTGAACTATTTCTGCCACTTCTTTGAATAATGTACAGCAAAGGAAAGGGGTTTTTGTTTTAGTTAGATAATTGGAACAGAATTAAGTAAGAGCCCTAAGAACAACCGGCTGTTTATTTTTAACATCCTTTTCTTTCTTAATAGGGAGTTCTATGAAAATAGCTGGAATGAAAATACAGGGAAGCTGCTGTTTGCAGTAGGTCAAAGGCTTTGCCATATGCTGGGAGCTGATGTTCCAATGATCACTCCTGATGGGATGGATCTTCCAGCAGTGATCCATGAGCTGGCTGGCCAAGCAGCTACACTGTGCAGCCCAGGTAATTCCTGTTCCATTTACTTGTGTTCATGTTGGGAGTCCAGCTTTCCAACCAGTGTTTAATAAACCAGAAAACCAAGTGAATTTCTAGATCTGCATCTGTGAAAATAGGTGCTGAAAAATTGTTTCCTTTTAATAGGACATATGAACCTTCCATTCATGCTAATGATCTTAATATTTTTACAGATTTAGTGCTGGATTGTCTGGAACTGTGTAAATATACTTCACTTGCCAAGGAAATTCATGGACAGTGCCAAATGGACAACTATGAATTTACAGCAGAGGTATTTTCTGTGCTGTTCACTGTATGTATTATTTTCCCTCTCATTTCTCCAGCATTATTTAATCAAAAAGCCAACAACAACAAAAAAATCCACAAATAAAAATTTCCTAGAATTTGTCTGTACTTCAGCTTAAAGAATAAACTGATTTGAGTCCTAAAAGCAGGGCAGCTGTGGGACAGGCACAAGTAGCACTCTCCACTTACATTTCAGTATAATAAATCCTGCTGAAAATAGTGATTTTTATCAAACAGCTCCTGCCAGGACTGGCAGAGAGCTGACTTTAAAGTATGGCAGGGAGGGTTTGGTTTTTAAATGAATGTATTATGGGAAAGCTTTCCCAGGAGTTCTGTAAAACTTTAAGATGATCAAGTTCTTGAATAGCAGCTTTGTTTTCTGTTTAGGTCAAGCAATGCTTTAGGCTACTTGAAATGAATGGGCTCTTACAGCTGGAGTGGAGTAGAGCAAAGTGGCTGGGCTCATTTATGCACAAAATGTTGTTTTTCTAGAAAATGGCCCATTTGGAAAATGTTTGCTTATAATATTTGGCCAAGAATGTTTATGAAAGCCTCCATTAAATTGAGTAAGAGTACATTTTGGCTTTACAGCTAATCAACTGCAGCATGAAAGACAAATGTGGCCCCTCTAGGTAGGAAATGTATTTATTGCTACTGGCCATCTACTATTTTCAAATAGAACATCATGTTCTAGTCCTGTTTTCCAAAACAAAAACCTGTTAGTGGACTCATTAACTCTGCCTTTTCTTGTGTGTACTTTGGACAATGTTCTTACTTAGACAACGTCTTCTGGAGGAGATAAAGATCCTTATGAAGAGTGGACTTATGATGATTTCTTTAAAGAAGATGGGATAGTCCTTGATCCTCAGACATCTCTTCCAGTTGCATATGAACTTACTTCTGCTGTTCTGCCTATTTGTGGTAAGCTTGCTTTCCTCAACATCGAGACAATATAAAATCTGTGTTTCTTACTGATTTTTATCTAGAAATTTAAATAATTCAGCGTGTGTGTGGAAATTCTCACCTCAGAAATCTCAGTTAAACTCATGGTAGAAATACCCATCAGTGGGTATAGAATGGAAAGATGACTTTGGGTTTGGTTCTTATTTTCACAGATGAAGAGTTTAGTGGTGACTGTCTCATCCAAGGGATTTACGTACAAAGTAGTTACTGAAAACTGTTGGATTCCTTTGTGAGTCTGAGAGATATTCCCTCTAGAAAATAAATTCTGAGCAGGCACAGTTAAAAATAGCAGCAAAGGGCTCTTGGGGTTCACGTGTCTCTATTTTATGTCCTGTCCTGTGGTATTTTTAGGATTCTCCCAGACTTCCTGGTGTTGCTGAGTTCCTGCTGATGTGCATTTTCTGTCTTTCAGAGGACAAGCTGTACCCCCTGGAATCTCAAAGCCTGGCACACCAGAGGTTTATGGAAGGTATCACACACTGGCTGGGTGGGAAGGGACCTTAAAAATCACCCAATTCCAGGGACACGAGGGCAGATCCACCACAGTGAAAGTGTAAACAGACCACTGGAAAACATGAGGTTTAAATTCACCCTACACGAGCATGACTGACTCGTAGGGGCTTTTCACAGCTGCCTAAATGTGCCACTTAAAGCCATATTTTAGGGGGTTTGGTTCAGCACAGAAGTCACCAGTTTGGGTGGTAATTCCTACCATGCCACCACGTGATTTTTGAGCATGTGAATGCCTGTATTCAAGACAGAAGTTCTATCACTGTGAGTGAGGATCATCAAAACCTGCCCAAGAAGACAACTTCTGGTCAAAAGCTTGTGGGTTTTGGACTAAAATGGAAATCTGTACTAAATTAAAAGCCCTGATAATTTTAGGTTTTAAAGAGAACTAAGGCAGATCCTGCGTCATAAATTTAATGAAGAAAAAGAGAAACTGCTCTGATATTAACTCCAAGAACAAGATGCTTCATAATTACTTTCTGGGTTTGTTTCTGATGTATTTCACAGGACACAACTTCCTGCTGCCTGTTGGATCTCCCTTCTGTGCAGCAGTGCAGAACCTGCTGGAGTGCAGCCAGTTCCAGCTGGCCCTGCAGCTCACAGTCTGTGCCTTCGGCTCCTGCCTCCTGCATGGCATTTCAAACACCATGCATCTGGCCCTGAGTGAAAAGGTGACTTCTAGCGAGTTTAGAGCAGTTCTCTAAGGATTTGGGAGGCAGGGGAAAGGCTCTCACCATGACCTTTTATTAGCACCACTTGATCAGATGTTGAGTCAGTTTGTGAAAGGAGCTGGTGGTTTCTTCCCTATTTTTCATGGTCCTCTCTCTTTGCAAAGTGTGTTCAGAACTGAACTTTTATTCCTGGCCTTCCTGCAGAGTCTAGAATGAGTGCTAATAATGGTTTACTCTGCTCTTTCATGTTGTTTTACCATTGTTTAGTATGGGAAAAGTCACAAGTAGAATATTCAAGACATTCCTCAATTCCAAAGCATTTGGAAAACAAAAATCCTCTTTCTATCTAGAAGAAATCTTTGTAAGGCCTTCAATAAATCTGAAAATACTAATTACTGTAGCACCTCCTACTATGCCGTAAATGACAAGGAGCTGGAGGCTTAGAATTTAGTTTTAATTAGGTGCTGTTTTCTTCACAGCAGCCACACGACAGTGATCTGCTACTCACTGAAACCAGGAGCTTCCTCATAGCTATGAAAGAGAGGAGCAGTTCGGTGATCAGGACCTCTGTCCTGAACTTACTACACAAGGTAAGAACGCCCTGGAAAGGGTGAGGGAGCCACTTTCTTCTGCTCTACCTGGCAGCCACATGGAGTTGTTTCAGCTGGAAAAGACCCTTGAGATCACAGAGTCCAACCCTTAACCTAAAACCGAGTCCACCACTGAAGCAAGTCCTGAGAACCACATCTCCACATCTGTAAACACCTTTAGTGATGGTGTCTCAACCACCTCCCTGAGCAGCCCTTTCCAAAGAGTCTTTGAGCCCCTTGAGGCCTGTGGCTCTTTGTTCCTGCTCCACATTGCTCTGCTTGGAAGGTTCTGGACAGTGGGAGCCTCACCTTTGAGGGAGCCTTTAGGGTCCCAAATTATAGTAATGGCCTTTAGGATCTGTAGGTATTCTCCATCTCATTTTAAATCCTGGATTTGTTTTAGATTGCTAGTTTTCCTAGGTGGGGGGAGTTTTTGAAAAGCTCTGTGCAAAACCTGCAATTTCCCATCCTCTAAGGCAGTTTAGACTAAGGGAAGGCACTTTCAGAGTGGCTTCAGAATACTCAGATTTTAAATCCTGAAATGCATTTTGTTCTTTTTTTCCCCCAAACTTAAAGGCCCAATACATGTCTAAACTATGGAGTATTTTTCATGTGTTGCACTTGATACAAAGAGACCTATTGAAGAAATTAAGTAAGTTCCTAAAGTTTATCATTTTTTTTCCCCACACCACAGGTGTTCAACTCTCGTGTCATCGATCAGAACCTGGCCCTGGGATATTGCACTGTTTTGCCCAAGGAAGAGATGTTCAATAAGCTGTGGGAGATCATAAACAATTCATGGCAGAATTACAGAAAAGTTTTGGTAAATTCCCAAGACCCTGAGTTTCTTCAGCAAACAGAGAATGTTAAAGAGATTTTTCATTTAGGGCACTGGGAGAATAGCTGCCTCTGTACCACAGGGTGAAGTTGCTGTCAATATTGATGTGATTTTCAACCTCATCATGACTTATTCCAAGCCTTAAAATTATTTATTTCAGGTCCCATCGTAATTTATATCTACTTTATATTTTGGATAAGTTGTTCTCTGGCAGCAGCTCCAAGAATGGAATAAGTGAATACATCCATTAAAATATAAAGGAAGATGGGAAGTAAAGCAGGGAAATGAGGAGGGAGAATAATGTCAATTCAGAGAAAATGCCTAAAAAGTACCTTTTGTATTACTTTCTACAACGTTAAGAAAGTAAATTTCAAAGTAGCTTTGAACTGCCAGCTCAGGAGGTGGGGTAGTCCTGACACCTTCTCTGAGGTTTGTTTTCATTTTACACAGTTGTGTGATCATTTATGAATTGTTTGAAGTGCCTCTAAGGATTTAGACCTCAGGATTCCTGATTTTCAGATTATTTATTAGATTTGTGTTCATTTCCCTTCTCCTTCCTTCTAGGCAGTAGCTCTGGTGGGAGCAGAGCTTGCTGACCAATATGGTGAAGCAGAAGAAAAGAGAAAATTCCAGGAATTGGTTATTGATGCAGAATGGGGTATCCAGCTTGGTAAATTTGGTGTAAGTATTTATTTACTTATTTTAGGGTTTTATTAACTGATCAGTTAATAATACAAATATAATCTGAGATGTGGGGTCTGTAGACAGATTTCCCATTCAAATGTAAGCAAAATTGGGGTTTTGTTTCTGATTTTTCATTCTGCTTGTCTGCATAAATAAACATCAGAAAGGGAAATGCAGTAATTGAGGGGGCTGCAAAAGAAAATTTGAGTTCTTAAGTATTATTTGGCAGAGGGGATAGTCAGCAAATCCAATGCTTTTTCCTGCTCTGAAAGTGTCTGGATTGAAACTAAGAGAAGTCAAAGTTTCACTGTATAAGGAATTAGTCCTGATGTTGTCTAAAAGACTCTCTTAAGAAGATGAATATTTTTTTATCTGCAGATTTCTTTTGAGACTGTATTTAGACAGCCACCAATAAGGAAGAAAGAACTCATAAGAGTGCTGGTACAAAACCCAGAAGTAGACACAGGTCTCATCTTGAATTACTGCAGGTACTGATTCTATTAAATCTATTGCTGTGGTAACAACCATGGCCACTGAAATCTATTTTGCTTTAAATAAATCCTAATTAATATAATATGCAAACTGTTCTTTTTTAAAAAATGCTGTTTAGAATACATGCTGGCCTAGGATTAATTTATTCCTGAGGAATTAAGCACCTTGATGCCACCAAAGCTCACAGAGAAAATCCTATTCTCATATTTCCTAGCACTTTCATGCTGGACAGTGATGCTGCACTGCAGCTTTGCATTGAAACCCTTCTGCTCCAGAATTCAAACACAAATGATGTTGAAGATGACTCTGCAGAAAGCAGTGAGAGGCAACCTCATTCCACATTGCTGGGTAGAGCACTAAAAATAATTCCTTTGCTGAACAGCACCAACGACCTGGTCATGAGCCTCAGTGGAATATTGTACAAGGTAAAAAAAAATTATAAAATAAAGTCAAAACAAGAAACCAACACAGCCAAATCCCTGGAATCTACATCTGGTAATTGCTGGATGTCACTTGAATGACAGATTAATAATTCCACAGAAAATGAAAGGTTATGTTTTTTCCAAATTTTCTTGAAGCATGTAAATGTTAAGTTTCAGTTTTCTGCTGCTCTACAAAAGAAATTACAGCAGCATATCTAATTTTCTTAAAAGAGAGGCAGGAGTCTTTCATCCCCACTTCCCTTAAAAAACAACCAGCCAGAAAATAATCAAAAAAGTAATTTCTAAGTACACTGGAAAAGTTCTACAATAAAAAGAGGTGGGGGGTAAAAGTTATATTTTGGGGTTTTTTGTTTGGTTGGGGTTTGATTTTGTATTTTGGAGGGTTGGGGTTTTTGTGGGGTGGGTTTTTTTGTTTTGGGGTTTGGTGGTTTTTTGTTTGTTTGTTTATTTTCAGCATTTATTGCTTGGTCTTTCTGCAAAATCCTGATGACTTTTTTTAGGATTTAAGAAAGTGTTTTGTTTTAGAGAGTTATGTCATGATGCTTATATTGACATAACACTGAGGAAACTGTAATTGGTATTAAAATTGGGAAAAAATCAACACACTTGTATGTTTTCATAAGATAAATCATGTAAGAACTAATCAAACATGATTTTTTTGAACAGCTGGATCCTTATGACTATGAAACTCTGGAAATTGTCCTGAGAGTGATCGTAAGTGCTGATGAGAAGAACACCAGCATCCAGCTGAGCCAGGTGTGTCCAGATGTGGGACCTTGCTAATGGCACCTCAATTCTGCTTTGTCTATTTATTATTTATTCAGAACTGTTGAAATCAATTTAATTATTCCATGCACACATCTTCCCTCAGAAAATAGCCTTCAAAAAAGTGATTTCTAGTAGTTTCTCAGCAATTCTTGTAGCAGGGACAAAAAGTCTATGGATATTTAACAACTGGCCCCAAAAAATTGCCTCCAAGACTTAGCAGTTTATTTGTATTTTCTTACTTATTTTCTTTTTTCCCCCTAGGCTTTGAGCCTCCTCAAACATCTGAAATCTTACACAAGGATTTCTCCACCAGTGGACCTGGAACACCAATATGTTCTGGAGCAGATGATTCCCTTGTCTCCAGCTGCTCACACCAGGCTGCCCTTTCACCTGCTGTTCTTCAGAACTGCCCAGTGTTTCTGGAACATTATCTGTGAGCTCAGGATCTCAAATTCCCTCTCTCTGCTCTCTGTGACCTTTAAAGTGCTGCAGTTCATGTTGTATATTAACTGTAATTCTTTATTAATGCAGTTTTTGTCCCAAGTACTTCTGCAAGCACTTGTTGTGCTCCCAAATTGCTGCCCAGAGGAGCTAAGATGATAAATACAGTGCAGGCTTTGTCCTCAAATTCTTTCCTAGGACCTCTAAATTTTATTCACATATCCCATTTCCCAGCCCAGTGGGGATAATTTGGATCAGATCCTTTCTCTCCCTATGGAGGTCCCCGTCCACCAATAAACTGAAAGTGCTTAATTTCACAGAGGAAGCTGCCAGTGGATCATGAGACTCTCACAGGCAACTCTCTTTTCTCTTTCAGCTGCAGAGCTCAGTGAGGAAACCTTCCCAACCCTTCTGCTGATTTCCAAACTAATGAAGGTAAAGTAACATCCTGAAGGAATTTATTTAAATATTATTCCCCCGCACCCCGAAAAAAGAAGCTTCCATCTTTCTTTTGCATGATGTTGGCCTCACTGTAGAAGCTCTGATGACTCTCAATCTACTTTAACATTTTTCCAGGTTTCCCTGGATACCTTCCACATGTCTGCAGTTCGACATGTCTTTGAAAAAAAACTGAAACCCAAAATATTCAAAATGAGAAGCAGTGGCTGTACCTCCGTTGTTAACAAGGAAACCATCAAAACTGTGCAGGCCCTTCAGTCCTATCTGCTGTCCATAGTCAATCCAGAGTGGGCTGTGGCCATGGCTCACAAGATTGCCCAGGAATTCCCCACAGGTGAGTTGCAGATGGGATAGGGGAAGGAATGGGGGGAGAACAGGCTTGGGACAAGCAGGGCGAGGGTGGGAGCAAGCATTTGTTCAGTGATCCTGAACAGCACCCAGCAAAGTGTGAGGGTGAAAATTAATTTGTCTCCTGCATCCAGTTTGGAGCAATAGATTAGACAAACATCCATTTGATATCACAGGATCACCATCAAATCTTTTCTTCCCCTCTTTTTATAGACTCATAGAAAGGCTTTAAGGTCCTTCCAGCCCTAACCAATCCTATTCCAACCTGGACACCTTCCACTAGAAGTGCTCCAAGCCCCATCCAACCTGGCCCTGTTGTCTTGCTAAAAGTTTCTGCATGTTCACACCATCTTCAGACAGGTTTTCCACCAAGAGCCAGTATTTCAGCCCAATTTAATCACCTTCTCTGCTATTTGAATCTAAATAAATGAATTTTTTTTGCTCTTTAGACACAGGAATTTTCCTAATATTCCAAATAGCTTCTAATTTTTTTTTTTAATTCTTCAAAATAAAATGGATATAGTATATACTGTAGGAAGGATTAATGAAAACTTAATTTATTTACTTTTTCCCCTTCCTCTTTTTTTAATCTTTAAAAAGGTCCTGACCATGTCCAGGCATTGAAATTCTGTCTCTATCTAGCTGAGAAGTGGCTGAAGAGTACAACAGCTGAGGTAATGCAAACTGCTTGCCAAATTGTTGTGAAGTTATTACAAAAATTACAAAATACTTTTATTTGTATTTTAATTTTTAGGCAGTGGCATATAAATTGTACCATAACCAGCCCTGGTGTGGGAAATACTTTTGGGGAAGTGACCCCCAGAAGAATCCCCTCTGTCCTGGAACATTCTCCTGTTCCCTCCCTGCAAAAATCAGGCTTAGTGCTCTTGGAACTCAGACAAAAAATAAGCAGTTTTAGGGAGGAATAATTGGTTCTTTCTCCTGTTGTGGGCATTTTTCTTCCTGCAGGAGAATGAGGTGGAATCTGCTCCAGCTTTGATCAATAGCATTATTAACTTTTGCTTTTGAGTTCCAAGATTCTTTAGCTGTTTGCAGGGTTATATATAAAGAAAATCTGCTTTGGCTTGATTCCCTGGCTTGTTTTTACATGGTTTCCTTTCACAGGGAAAGGTGAATAAGAGCCTCAGCTTTGATTGTAAATCTCAAACTTTCTATGGTGTTGTTGAGGCACAAAGAGCCCTAAATAGTTCTCTGTACTTAGTCACATGATCAGAGACAATTGTGCCAAAATTAAACTGAAATTTGAGCAGCCATGAGTTTTAATATTAATCTTTTTTTCTTCTCCATTTTACCTCAAAAATCTCTTAATTTTACCCACTGGTACATATTTTATTTGGCTTTTTCACACCATAGCTTTGCAACTTTTTTCAAAATACCTTTCCTAGCTAGAGCAACGTGGTTAATCCTCTCTGTCTGCAGAAAAAACACCTGTGGGTACGGGTGTGGGGACACCTCTGAAGAGCAGATCCTGCTGTCCAGTTTGTAAAAAGATGATTTTTCTTGTGCTTTTGAGTTAAAGAGGCTTTTTAATGTAAAACTGTGGTGTTTTGCTAAAGGATGAGCCGCATGGGAAAGCAGAAGTCCTCCAGAAGAACTTACACTTGCAGTATAAGAGAGCAGCAACAGAAAACGTCCTGATAACAAATAACTTGAACACTGGGGAGCACCTAAAGTCCATTGGGAAACCAGCAAATCTGATTGTTTTACTGTATGAACACCACAGCATAGACCAGAGATTCCAAAATCCAGCTGGCAGAGATTATCCAGGTGAGCTTTCATCATCCAGGCTCAAAGGAGCAAGGAGAAGCTCTTTAAAAAACCCCAATACTGGCTTGGAAATGACATTGTCCCCACCTTTCCCTGCAGATATCCACGTGGCAGCTAAGGAGATTGCTGAGATTAACGATTTGGATATGAACAAAATTTGTGACAAACTGCTGGCCAAATGGCTGTGTCCAAGCACACCACCCCCAGGGGTAAGTCAGCACTTTGGGGTTGGAAGGAAAATGACCAATTATATAAAATATGGGGTGTTTTTCTCCACTTGTTCGAAAAAACTGAGGTTATTCTGCACAAATTGCCTGTAGTACCCATGAATCTATTTAAGATTTTAATGCCTTCCTAAAATAGCACACCAATGTCTCTGGTGAGAAGGATTTGAAATGCTTTCCCTTCTCTCTGTGTAGAGATTCAAACCTTCCCTTTGGTGCTACAAAAGGGCTGTGCAGCCAGCCTGAAGGAGTGAAGCAGTTGTAAATATATCAGCCTCACCAAACACTGGTTCAAGCAGGGATAAGACCCAGCTATTTATCCAAAGAATGCAGAAAACTCATCTAAATTTTCATTTCTTTTTAAAGGAAACCCAAGAAATCTTTGGAGATGTACAGGAGGATGAAGAACTCCGAAGGTATGCATGTCTTACCTATAATATGTTGAATTATTTTTAACTTGCCAGTTAAAAATGGCTTTTTCAAGAAACCTGTGTGTGATTCAGAGCTCACTGTTCTTATTTTTACTTTCTGCTGACATCACTTTTGAATCATCTAATATTTATTTCTACCACAAAATGCCATTGACAATAACTTACAGATGTAAGTGCTTAAGAGTAGCTTTTTGGAGGTTTTCCTCTCCTTTTTCATACCCTTGCTCTCTTTTTGACAGTGAAATATTTACATTTAAATGACTGTTGATGTGCTGTATTTCAGTAGCTGTACCTGCATTAAAAACAAACCCGTTTTTGCAGGGTTATTTACCTACTTCAGTCTCGCCCAATGGATTACAGTTCAAGAATGCTTTTTGCAATTACAACATCTGACACATCTGTGAGTTGCTAAATTCTTGTTTTAGCTTTTTACCTCTTTTTAAAATCAAATGCTGCTTGCTTAACTGCAGGAGCTTCAGCCTATGGCCTTTGCATCTGTGTTTTGGATGGTTTGTGATTTGTTTGAGCTCTGTGGTTTCCCCTCTCCATCAACCTTTGGGTTAAAACTGTGATTTTAATTGAATTTCACTATTGACTGTCAAGAGCAGCCCTTGAACTCTGGGTTTTCTAAACTTATTGCTGATATTATCTGAAAGAACTTCATGAAACATTTCCTAGAGCGTGCCTTAAGCTGGCATAAGACATTGGCTCACTTTGGGTGGAATGAAAGCAGAGTGGTAAAATTGTTTCAGCGGAACCTTTAACCTCCGGCTTTTCCACACTTAACAATTATATTTGTGATATTATATATCACAAATATTTTTCCTGCCTGTATTAATAGTCTTAAATCTAGAAAACTAGAGGGTGATGTACATCTAGGATGATCCTTTCTAGTTGTTCAGTCAATTGTTGTGACTTTGGGACTGTTTTCCCCCCTCAGCCCTTTGGTGACACTCAGCTGACATTTGCTCACAGGACCAGAGCATTCAGGTGTCTGCTCTACCTGGCAGATACCAACACTGTGGAGTCACTCTTCAAGAAACCCATTGAGAAAGTCAAGTAAGAGGAATTTTTTACATATTATTAAAGCAACATAAGGACACTTTTCAGTGTTATCCTGAGCTCGGATACATGGTTTAAAATACAAACATCACTTAACTCCTGCTTTGGGGGGTTTATTTGCACAGGTATTTTCTGAAGTGCTGCATGTATCTGGCAGAGTTTGAGATCTTGAATATTCCATACACTTATGAATCATTCCACAAGAGCCCCAAGGAAGGCATGATTAAAGGGCTATGGAAGAACCACAGTCACGAACCCAGGGTAGGATTTTTAAATCCTTTGTACATTTTGTTACACACTCTGTGAATTTACACCTCTCTGCAAAGCCTAGGCTTTTCTAAACATTTTTCTTCAACATACTCTGGAAATGACAGATAAAAGCTTTACTCTTCCTACAACTAGAAAATAAAATGATACCACATTTAGATGGTTTTGGTTTTGTTCCTCCCATGTGTAAAATAATTTTGAAAGTGGCTTAGAAAGGTTTGAGGATGATGAATTTCTGTTAAAATGCAGCGTGTCCTTGCTCCCCTCCAGGCTGTGAGACTGGTGACAGAGCTGAGTTTAGAGTACAAAGTCTATGATCCCCAGCTCTGGAATGGCCTCCTGCAGAAACTCCTGGGCTTCAATATGGTAAGGAATTTTTAAGGATAAAGTCCTGCAGCAAGGTGAGAAAAAGGCTGGGTTTATGCAGGGATTTCTGAAGAATGGGGTAAATACAGAAACTATAAACTGTGGTTACTTTGGGCTCTGAGATACTGAACTGGTGAAGATTTGAGAAATTTGAATTTTGATCTTAAATTGTTATACTTTCATTTTTTTAAAAGCCTTTTGGTCTAAATCCTGTGGTAATAAATAGAATTTTTTCTTCATATTATTATCATTTTATAACATAATAGGCACATTCTTGTGTGCAAATATGTACAAACTGTGCATGCATGTATTTACATGTGTGTTCATATATACATGACCCCTAAAATGTATTTATGATGATGGAAATCCTGATTGTTGACATTCAGAATCTTAATTGCCCGTGACTGTCAAACATTATGTAAGGTTGCTGCAGCCTAAGGAGGTAACAGATGTACCTGGCAGTGTGGCTGATGATTTAATTTACTAAACTACAAAGCAAATTTCCAGAACTATCAAAGGAACACAGGTACCTTAAGAAAAATTTAAGTTTGCATCCTGCGGACAAAACAAGCTAAATGCAGTTCTATAGGTTATTGCCAAATCTTCAGAAACACCAAAGTACCTGAAATTTTTTTTTACAGATTCAATATCTAAGAAGAGTTTTGGTTGCAATTACTGGGATTCCTTCATTATGGGAGGTAAGCAAATATTGTCTGGCTTCTCATATTTTTCTTCACTTAACAGGAATTTGGAGTGTTTGTGCGTCAGCCATGAAAAGATTCTTTTGGAATTCCTATTATTTTTATGACAAGGCAATATGTCAGTAAACATTGGAATGCCATCAGTCAGAATATGCCTGAACCTTTGACTCTGAGCTAAGGAAAGCACTGGTAGGGAATAATTCATCCAGGATAAATAAAAAGGAGTATTGACAGGCTTCTTCCAGCTGCAGTGGGTCGGGGTGTCTGTGTTTACAACTGGTTTTGGCTGTTACTAGAAAAAAACTTTGTTGCCACCAGATTCCCAGCTTCAGCCGAGCCTGGCGCAGTGTGGTCCTGTCCCCCTTCCTCACAGGTAGGGCTGTAACTCCCTGTCCTGCTCCTGGAGTAACTTGGTTGTAGATTTACTACACGTTATTCTCTTTCTTTCTCTCTCAGCCTCGTGTCCACCAAGCCCCAAACAGCTTCAGGAGTGCCGGGAGAGCTTTGTGACCCTGCTCAGGTGAGTTCACAGTCCTGACCCAGCACTGCTCCTGAACATTCTGTGCATAAACCAGACTGGTATTACCTTTACAGTGTAAAAAGCACCCTGTTTCATTATTTTATTCACCACAATGCTCTGACTTGCTCAAAGGAGCCACCAGAGCTCAGAGAGCCTGACTTGAACCACAAGTTAGTTAGGAAATAGAATAGGTTTGGGTTAGGAGGGACCCTAAAGATGATCTAGAAAGGGATCCTACACTGCTGTGCAGACACATCTGTGCCAAAGCTCTGCTCTGGGCAGTTGGCCAACAATTCCCCTCAAAATAGGACCTTGGCTGCTTAGAAAGAGAAACTGGATGTGTGACTTGGGGTTTTTTTCAGGCTAGAAAATCCTCATGCATTTGTGTTCAGTGGAACTTCAACTTGCTTGGCCATTTCTGAAATTAATGTGAGGTAGAAATGTGTTGCTCTACCTGACTTACAAAGCTCTGGGCTGTTGTGCTGACAGCACTGAGCCATCCAGTTAAACAAATCACAGCTGAGAACTCCCCTTCCTGATCTGCTGAAGGTGTCCTGTCCTGGCTGACCTGGATATCATTGGAATTGCTAAACAATACACCCAGCTGGACCTCCCAGCTTTTGCCCTGGGGTGCCTCTTGGTCATTCCTCACTCTGAGAAGAGAGAGCAGCAAATTCAGGTAAATCAGAAGTTTTGTGTCCTGTCTCTGCAGGGGAAATGTCCTTAAGCATGTCCTGCTCACCAGAGACTGTCAAAGGTGATAACTCAGAATTCCAGTTAATTTCGACACATCCCTGCTGATAAATGCTCAACATTTCCCACCCACAAAGGCTTCTAAAGGGATCATGTGAACACTTCCTCTTTTTTCTTTTAAAGCTTCAGTAGCTTCGTCATATGACTTTGCCTTTAGAGAATTTGAGGATGTTTTATGGGATCCCACCCATAAAACACATGGGGAAAAAAACCCAGTGAAACACAAGAAGAAAAGTACTGAATCCTACTTTGGAAAAGTGTTGACTTGAAAGATCCTGACTTCCAAGAAAGATGTTTGATATGCACCACAAGTTCTGATATAAACCTTTTGCCTTAAAGCCATATCCTCACTATCCATGAACCTTGACATTTTCCTTTCTCTTCTCATTTGCTTCCATTAATTTCTGCTTTGCATTGTTCTCCCAGATAAAGCATTAGAGGCCATTCCCATATTTGTCACCAGAAAACTGGGACCAGTAAAGGCACCTTAAATTCTTAGACTTCCAGCCATTACACTCAGAAAGGTTTCCCCAAATCACAGCTTAAGACATTCAGCCTGCTGGCAATGAGTCAAAAAATCCTGTGACAGCCACAGCAAAAAACCATTTGAGAGTTAAAAGCAACACTTTCAGTCCAACCACACAGATCCTGGTTTGAGAATTCTATGTTTGCACATAGAATTTCGTAATATTTCTGAATAGATCAAATATTTGTTCTGAGGGGAGAGTTCCTACTTTAATCAATCACAGAATAATAATGGTTTGTAACTTATTTTCACAAGGGTTTGTTATCAACCTGTAAGAAAGAAACTGTACTGCAACAACTGGATGAACACATGGACACTGGAGAGCTGGTAGCATTTGCTTCCCAGGTAAATAAATAAAATTTACTTCACTGCCCTTTGACTTGGAGGCTTTTTTGATAGATAAGTGTACACAGGACCTTTTTCTCTCTCCTCTGATCTTGTCCAGCCTTACTTGACATAATGCTCAAATAATGTAAAATACTTGTAAAATGGGTTTTTATTTTTGCTGCGCAACTGAAAATCTTCTTGTATCTACACAGTGCTGTGTTCTGGGCTGCCCCTGTTTGAAGGGCAGCAGAACCACCTTGTTTTTTCTAAATAAATATGTGAAGCTAAAAGGCCAAAGGGTTTAGGAAACTGCATTTTTGCCTTGCCTTGAGCTGCCTCCCTATGGGCAAATTTAACTCATTGCCCTTTCTGAACCTGGGATCAGTTTTCATAAAATCTGCCGTTTCCCAGCACTTAAAAAAATAAAATGTAAAAAAACCCCAAACCCTATTCTCTATAGAGTCCAATATGAAAACTATGAGCTCTTTCCATTCAAAAGTAAAACCTCTTTTGTCTAAAATATTAACACTTTTCATTACTAAAACTTAAATCTACAGATCAGCTCTTTGGTTTTGGACAGCATCATCAATGAGAAGCTCTATGAACAGCTCTGGAAAACCAAATATTATCCACTGTTGAAGCAACACCTGATAAACACCCACAGAATAAAAGAGCTGGTGGATTATTTTGCCAAAAATAACTGGTAAGTTAATAAATGGTAAAAAAACCAGCTGTAACTGGTAGTAATTACAGGAATTAAATCTCATCTTTATTCAACTGTCATCTGTTTGAAGTCATGGAGGTTTTCTAGTACTCAGTCTCCAAGGATTTTTAAAGTATTGCTAAGTTAAATAATTAAATTTCACCTCCCTACTCCACATACTTAGGATAGAGTTTTACAGCCATTCAAGACCAAGTAACAGATTGTTAAGCCTGAACTAGCAGCAGATGAAATGCAGTTAAAATAGAAGCAACCAGAGTGAAAAAATCAAAGTCTTGACCTTACCTTTAGGTGAATCCAGTTCAGGGGCATCACAGGGTCACAACTTCAGCAATAAGAACACTCAGAAAAAAAATAAACCAGCTGCCTGTACTGAAGACTTGGGAATCGGTGGTTTTACCACGAAGTTTTCAAGAATTAAAAGCACCTCTTGTGTTCCACTTAAATCACAAAGGGTTCTGGGTTGGGCCCCGCTCACCTGTGGGGGATTCACAGCACCTGGGCTCACTCAGAGCCCAAACCCTCGGCGTTGCAGGGCACTGTTACCACTTATCCCACTCTCAAACTGGGACAGGAACCAATAAACATTTAAATTCTAGAATATATTGATTTTATCAACAGCCCTGGGGGAAAAGCCAGGCTTGTTTTCTCTGCTGGGGAATGATGGGGTCCATCTGACTTCAAAACCATGGGATCATACTTTGGTTTTCTACTTCTGTTGTCTAAATTGTTGGCCTTTTAGAGAGCTTCATTTGACAAAGTTGATCAACTTTTGCCTCTTACAGCCTCGATGATGCAACAGCCCTGATTCAGGAGTATCGAGAGAAATGTGGGAATCCTGCTCTGGCAGACATCCCAGCACCTGATCTTTTGCAGGTAAAACCAACCATTTCTGCACCTCAGGCAGTACTTCTTCCTTTTTCTCCAAAGACTTTCACCCAACTTTTTGCAAAAATGCTTTTTAGCTGATCTACTTCAGTAATATGTATTGTATATAATAAAATATCCTTTCATTATAATAATTCATTTTACCTGCACCAAGTCTGTGCCATGCTAAGCATCGCACTTCCAAGGACTTTCCCAGGTCTTGGCTCACATCCCATTTTCCTAAGCCCTGTTAATGCTGTTCTTTGACCTTCCAGATGTACCTGAATGGATCAGAGGGGTCCTGTGTCCTGAAAGTGCCATAAATCAGGTCGAGATTTACCCTTTTCCCTCCTCCCTCTCCTGGCAGGAGGGGGGCCTGTGCATTCAGAACTCTTGTACTGCTCAAGAGAACATCAGAGTAAAACCCCAAAGCTTTTCCCAAGAGCGTCCACAACCTCTCCACGTTTTTCCAGCTGTTCTAGGCTGCTTCTCCTCCATTCTCCACCCCCATGAAAACAGTTCAGACTCACGGCAGAATTCCTGTTTGTAGTCAACAGTTCGTACCCAGCACTTTAACTTTGGGAAGGAGTAAAGTTTATTTCCTTTACTTCTGTATTTCCCCACGTTCAGGCCTGCTGTCAGGGCCACTCTGAGATGTCATCCACAGCAACATAACCTTGCCATCACTGTGCTAAACTTTTATACAGCTCCAGGGGGTGTGGTTCATGTAAAATACTCTGTAGACAAATTGTAAGTGTAACTTTACAAACTCATGTATCAATTTTGGCCTTACAGTAAAAAATTTTAAAAAATAAACTTATGTATCAATTTTGGCCCCTTACAATATTCTATAAACCTCTTAATTATGAGTTTGTCAATAAGTTGATGTTCCAGTCAATAAAATTCCCTGTATATCATGTGCCAAGGTTTTCTTTTCAACTTTGCTCTGACTGCATGAAGTGCAATTAGCCAGAGGTTCCTGAGACACCAGCCTGAAATGTCTTTTTGTCCAGGGCAAAGCAGGTTTATTTTGAACAGAAATAAGTTATTTAGTCAGCTCATGACACAGAAATGAGGGTTCCAGCTGATGGAAGAGTCATAATCCAAGGGCCAAGGAAACTGCCCCCCCATCCTAAAAGTTCTGCTGTGGGAGACAAAAGATAAAACTCTGTTTTGTTGGAAAGTTACAGCAGTTGTGAGAAGGGGGAGCTGTTAAATACATTCAGGTCCCTGCAGCTGTGGGAACAGAGGAGCCACAAGGTGCAGTTGTCTTGAACAACCCATATTTATCTGCAGCAGCTTTGAGTCACGTGGAATTACATCAGGAGAGCCTCTGTGCATGGAGCAAAGTGCACAAAAATGGAGTGTCAGATGTGAGCCACAAGTAAAGGAAAGCCTCTCCTCACTGGCTGTAGATTTAATGAGATCATCATTCATGAAAGCACAGGGATCAGAGAAAGACTCAAACTTTCTACAGTGAAATTACAAGGTAATTGAAATCCTTTCAGAGCCTATCAAGACATTTTACTCCTTTAACTCAGTTGAGAATGTTACATTGAGAAAATTAAATATAAACGAGACTCTGGAGCAAACCCAGCCTGGTGCCAGAGCCCTCAATCCCTGTTCAAGCCCTGTACAAGCATCCCTTAGAGGCTGAACAAACCACCACAACTGCTGCGTTCTTCCCCAACAACACCTCACCAGGCCCAGCTTTTCTATGAAGTGGAGTTTATTACAACATTAAGGAACAGTATTTAGACAGTTATCTTAATGGAATATTTTACAAATCAATTCATACAGAGAAAAGCAAACACAAGGTTGTTTAAATTCATGACAAGAAGTTATATTGTTAAGCTGTTAGCGACAGTGCAGGGCTGTAAACGAGCAATCAAGTTTTGGAACTTGCAGTTCAGAAGGAGATGGTAAAAATACCAGACAAGCAAAAACATTTTTAGGATTTCTTGTACTCAATTCTTTCTACCTTCACATCATCTCCAATTAGTTGATAGACATATGTAACTACTGTAGAAGCCTGGATGTCCATCAGCACAAATGAAGGAATGATGTTGCTGGAAAGAGAGGAAAAAATTCCTGGTGAGTGTGTGTCTATAACCCCCTTAGTGTTTTACCACTATTCAGCAGAAATCACTTGAAGAAAAATGGGTAATTCTGTAATTACAGCACATGAGATCTGAGGCTGGGAGTATTTCGTGTATCAGTCCAGCAGACTGAGCAAGCACAGCTGTGGAAGTTACACAACTCTAACTATCCTCTCCCTGACATTTAAATCACAAATATTAACCCTCAGGAGTTTGCAGTTCAGTATTGTTACTAAAAAAGAAAATCCTCCCAATATTCACTTACTTCTCTAAGGCATGGTAGGCTCCTGTAGCTGATCCTGGGTTGATATAGAATTTGTTTTCGTGTTCAAACGCCTCAAATTTGTGTGTGTGTCCTGAAATGAGGATGTCCACATCAAACTGCCTCTGGAGCAGTGCCAGGCTGGCCATGTCACCCCAGGGGATCACCTGATGGCCGTGAATCAGCCCAATTTTGAACTGTCCAACAGTCACAACTTTCTGTTCGGGATAATTCAGGTTCTAAAAATAAAAATAAAACAAACACAGATGAGACAGATTTATATTTAAACCCAACCCTATGCAACACCAAGAAGGGGAGAGCTCAGGACCTCATTTCACCACTATTGAATGAACCCCAAATGTCATCTTTACGTAAAAGATACCCCAAAAAGATGAACACTACCTCATCAAAGTCCCCTCTGACAACATGAACATCCCCAGCCAGGGTCTTGAGGTAGTCATAGGTGTCCTTGGTGCAGAGGTTCCCCGTGCACAGGATGTGTTGGATCTTGCCAGGCACCAGCAGCTTTTTGAACTTGGCCGGGAGGCTGTTGCAGCGATGGGGGATGTGGAGGTCTCCCAGCACCAGCACCAACTGCAGGGGCAGCAGGGGCAGAGAGAGGGTGACAGACACGGGTCAGGGCACAGCCAGCACTGCAGGGTCCCCTGCACAGTCACAGCTCTGCATTTGGGCCTAAAGGCTGCTAAAGGAAGGATGGAATATTGATCTAATCCAAGGAAATAAAGGGTCTTTGCCAGACTGTGATCAAAGGGGGCTTTACAAACACGAGTCTGCAGAATTACTTGTGTTTTGTTGCTGAAAGCCAACAGTGCAAGATAACACGCTCCTGTTGTATCACCTTACATATATTACACAAATTTGGGAGCTGTCATAAACTATTCCACCTTTTTTTCTCTCTAGCACATGTTTCAAGCACAGACCTGGCTAAACTGCAGCCACTTCTCTTAAAAAAACTCTTCATCCAAGTTTCTCTCCCCTTATTAAAAAAAACCAAACATACCCAAAATATTTTTTAGAAGCAGCAGATTTGCAACACGTGTTAATAGCTGACCAGAAAAGGAAGCGTGTTCATTGTAGAAACCACTGAACAACTGAATTAAGCTAAAAAATAACAACAAAATACAAACAGGGCACTGCAGAGAAACCAACCCAGGTCACTGCTCAGAGTGTTCCTGTTACCACTTCTATACATTTATAGTTTCAACACGACAGATGCCAGAATAAAAATGTAGTGGGGGCTTCAAAATTCAGGACTGAGATGATGCAAAGGCCATGGCTTAACACCACAGGCTTTAAATCTGCAAAAAAAGCAATAATGCGAGCAACACAGGGCAAATTAATTATGCAAAAAAGGGCATGAGAAGCTTTATAAAGCAGGGAATGTTATGGCACTGCACTGGGAAAACTCTGGATGTGGAGACACTCAGCCCTGGGAACTCAAAAAATTAAAGAGATTTTTATCTTCCACTTCACGTTACTGAGGCAGTTCCTAAAATGACACTCTCAAATGTGTTTGTAAAGGACACAGCCCAGCTTTATTTCTATAAACAAATATAACTAGGCTAGGAAATCTTATTTTTAAAGTTTTTTTTTTCATGTATTTTTAGGCCATGCAGTTACCTTCAGGCTAACAGTCCTCAAAAAGGCAGAGGGAACCTGGGTGGTATTTTTTATTGGTTTGGGGGGTTTTTTTTAGAGTAAAAACCATCAAATCCATCTGGAGACAGATGGTTGAAAGTATCGGTAAAGCAATACAAAAGCTTTTTACTCAATGAGTGACCAATTTAAAACTAAGGAGAGAAAAAAAAAGACATTTTTCATGGTCTCCAAAGACTAACAAGTGGGTAACAGTGATTTTAATTAGTAAGTGGCAATAAATTGTTTTACTGCTGCCTAAGGGACTCAAATGTGCAGTACCAGTTATGTATTTGATGTTTAATAAAATTATCCCACCGAGCCAGCAGTGTGTGCACTCAGACATTCCCTCTGCTGACAATGCCAGCCCCACAATTCCCCGAAAATCACATTTCAGCTCCCATTCATTACAGAAAACCAAACCAAATCACCAGCACTGCAGTGCGTTTAATCACCGCAGGTATCCGCAGCATAAAGCGGTGGCAGAGAACGATAAAACACCTGGATTTCACCAGGAATTCGGGTGTGATCTGGAGCGCGGAGTGACCAGCAGCCCCTAAATTCATCTGAGCCACCTGCCAGTGACACGGAGCAACACGAACGAGCCCTTACCACGGGTGTTAGCGACAGCCAAGGTGTGACTTACTCTGTGCCCAGCCTGATTGGAATGAAGGAGTTGATTGCAGGGGATGAGAAACAGGGCGGAACATGATCAATGTTAAACGAGAGGAAGCAACAGAAGAGAAAACACAGCCAAATGAACGGGCAAATAATAATTAATGAATTGTCGATGTTATGAAAGAAGCGTTAAATTAAAAAAAAAAAAATTAAAAAAAAATCAATGCGATTACGACGAAATTAATACAAATTACAAACGGGGCTCCTGCAGCGACGGCCCGGCCCTCACCCCCCGGGGGCCTCGCCTCAGCTGGGGACCGCCCTCCCGCCCGCTCTGCCCCGGCCCGGCGGGGTCGGGCCCGGCTCCTGTGGCCGTGCCGGGGTTCCCGGCGTGGCCGTGCCGGGGTTCCCGGTGTGCCCGGGGGTCCCGGGGGTCCCGAGCTGCCCCGCTCTCACCATCGCGCCCGCTCCGCTCCGGCCCTCCCGGAACCCGCCCGGCGCCGCCCCCGCTACGGCGCCTGCGAAGGGACAAGGCAGCTCCGAACGCGCCCGTGCCGCCTTCTCTGCCGAGTGGGTTTTCACGCACGTGGAATGAGAGCTGTCCGCAGAACGAGCCGATAACGACGCTTGAGGGAGAGAGAGAGACACTGATTATTTATTTCAGCGTTGCGCAAGCCTGGGTGCTCCGTGGTGTCCCACAAACCAAGTACCTCAACTTTTTACTGTTCATGCATTTTAGGAAACAAAGGAATTGGTGTGCACTGGCTACAAGTTGCATAGTTCTCTTATTAATTAGTATTCTATTGGTTAATGATTCTCTCGCCTTCCCTGCTAATCAGTGCCATGCTGAGGCGTTCTCTTCCTTTGGGTCGGAGGCGTTTCCTGGGTCTGTCCCTGAGCTGAGGCAGCGCAGAGGCTGCTCCGATCTCTGGGAAGAGGGACAGGACCCAGGGAACGGCTGGAGCTGTGCCAGGGGCGGTTTAGGGTGGACATCAGGGAAAGGTTCTTCCCCCAGAGGGTGCTGGGCACTGCCCAGGCACCCCAGGGAATGGTCAAGGCTGCCAGAGCTCCGGGAGCGTTTGGACGCCGCTCCCAGGGATGCCCAGGGTGGGACTGTTGGGGTCTGTGCGGGGCCAGGGGTTGGATCGATGATCCCAGCGCGTAACTCGGGATAATCCACAATTCCACAACTCCATAATTCCACAATAATTCCGCGAGTCCCCGACCCCGGGGTTCCACATCCGGGGCTCCGCGCGGCGCAGGCCCCGCCCCCGCGGCGTTTCCCGCCCTCCGCGGCCGTGAGGGGAGCGGGGGAGGGGCCGTGAGGGGAGTGGGGCGGCGGCCACCATGAAGTGCGTGATCGGGGGGCCGCAGCTCCGAGGTACCGCGACCCCGGCAGCCCGGGGAGCCCGGCACAGGCGGGGATCGGCGCGGGACAGCGGGAGTGCGGAGCTCCCAGCACCCGGCGCTGCCCCCAGAGCGGAACACGAGCCCTGGGGGCAGAGCGCGGGATCCGCCTCTCCCTCATCCCAGCGGGGCCGGGCCTTGTGAGGGGTGTGCGCATCTGGGGCTCGTTCAGATGTGCGGAATTTGAGGACACCCGGGTGGGGATGGCGTGGCCTGGCTGCGTGTCCCCCTGTGCACTTCCAGAGGCACAGCTCGGCTCCTGGCTGCAGCATTCTGTGGAAAAAGCTGCTCCGCCACTGCCGGAGGCAGATCCCAAGGCCCTCAGCTGGGTTCCGCTCTGTTTCTTAGGGTTCCGTCTCTCCCGATGTCCCGCTGCTTCTCAGACTTTCCATCTCCTAAATGTCATTTTTAACTCCGGTGGTGGAGTTTTGTCTCGATTGAATTAATTTGTGGTAAGATCAGGTGCTGCAAAGGGACACGCGACATTCGAGGTGCCTCCTCAGAGGCAGCTTTCCAAAACATCAAGGGTTTGGATAATTAAAATTTTAATTAAAAAGAAAAAAATAGTAACGTTTCCCACCAACAGTTTTCTTTGAAATGCCTAGGAAATTTGTAATGTTTCCTCTTGAATTATTCTGGAGAAAGTGCAGTGTCACCTTTTTATTTTCATTTAGAATGCATATTGCAGTGTTTTCTTTCCCTGACAGTGTTTGGAAGAGCGATACATGCCATAGCACGGATTAGTGATGAATTTTGGTTTGACCCCGTAGAAAAAGGTGTAAGTGAATTTGACTTATCCTAATTTTAAAATCCTTATTATAAGCCCAGTATTTACACTGTTGGAGGTTGTGTTTTCCTACGGGTACCTTTCAGTCCATCACATTCTCAGCTCCCTCCACGTTCAGTGTGGACAAATGCCATGTTTTCTGTGATTGTAATTATGCAGATTCCATCAGGGAAGATTTCGTTCCTACTCTGCCCTAAGATCCTTTGATTTTTTGTTGTCCAGGACATCTGGATTAATGCCATGGGGTTCAGTTCTGTTGTCAGGGGTCACAAGGTTTGGGTTTTGTACCACACAGGGGCTGCCTCTGAAAACAACATGTTTTGTACCGTTGTGACTCAACGGGAAGAACACATCCATTAATGCCTCTGATTAATCAAACACCATTTCCAGCAGAATTAGTGTTTTCTCCAGAGGTTTCTTAGTTAAAAGTGATCAGCTCTCCTTGACTCACTGGGAGGATGGAAAATCACAAGTGGAGATTACTGGATTTTATACCTGAAGAATTGTTGAGGTGTGAGTGGTGTCTTTGATCATTTGTATGGATCGTGTCCCTCAAATGCCTCAACCACAAGCTGGGGTCTGGGTGTTTGGGTAACTCAATTATTTTTATAAATAATTTTTAGATCAATTTAAAAGTACGTATTTTTATAAATTTTTCATTATTTTGAGATGTGGATTTCCAGGTTTGCTGGTGGCACTGAAGCCCAGAGGAGGCTTTTTTTAGAAGGTTCAATATTAGATATTTTTGAGTTAATAAATTATTTTACTTCTGTTCCATCAGTGGTTGGATTCAGTGATGCTGGAGGTCTTTTCCAATCCTAATGACTCTGTGATTCCATTTGCAGCTTGCCTTAAGATCAGTGAATTCCTCGAGGTCAGCGTATGCCTGTGTGTTCTTCTCATCCATGTTTTTCCAGCATTACTGCTGGACAGCTGTGTCCCAACCGTGTCAGAAGGAAAAGCAGTTATCCCTCCCCTGTAAATTGATAATTAAGGTACATTTTAATGAGTTGTTACACACAGCAGCAAATTAACCCCATTTCCAGCTGAAATTAGAGTGGGTGAGGATCAGCCTGGGCTCTCCCAGTGTCCCCAGAGCAGCTTGAGATAAACCAGGGTACAAACGCAGGGAAATGATATTTATTGCAGAGCTGCTCAGGGAGTAACCTCTGCACTGATTTCTCTTTTTTTTGCAGTCAGTTCTCCCTGTGTTTAGATGTGTAAATACGCTGGAAAGGAATGTAGAGAAATGCAGCATCTCCACCAACCCCAGTGACCACCACATCACCTTTCAGCTCCTCTGCAGGCACGGTAAGGCCACGGGGGAAGTGACTTCACAGAAAAACAGTTTAACACCACAACGTTTAATGCCATTATCGACACAGGAGCAGGGCTCATCCTCAGCCCAGCAGGACTGGGAATGTTCATCAGCATCAGCCTTTGCAAAATTCCTAGATAAACATCATCTCCCCCCACCGAGCTGTGCTGTGGTGGAGGCAGTGGTTTATAGTATCAATAATCCAGCTGGTGTTACCAATAATGGGTTAATAACACGTTGATTTAGGTCTGCAGACAGCTGAGCTCCCTTAGCACATCCTTACCCCGAAAGGCAGAGATCTGCAGGGTTTGGCTTCTGCATTCCACCCCCATTTATATTCTTTTACCAGTTAATTACTGAGCCCATTTACCCCCTGCAGTTGTTGCATTCGTTGCTGTTCATTTATTTCTTGTGGATCCTTAAAAAACTCGGATGCTGTCCAGACACAACCGATAGGATGGAGGGAGCCTGAGATGGCAGGTGGATTCCATTTTCTGTGTGTGCTATTTCCATACAGCTGGACCAACTCACTTGGTTACTTCCTCTATTGAATAATTAATACTTAAAGAAAACCCACAAACCAACAACAACCCTAAAATTACAGTCCAGCACTGATTTTTGTTCATTTCCTTTATACTCAGGTGTTGTAAAAACCTATAACCTGACATTCCAAGAGTGTGACCCCTTGCAGGCTGTTTTTGCAAAGCACATGTGTCCCAACATTCTTAAAGTCCACTCCAGGTAACAAACACAGAAATAACTTCTTGAGTTTTACTTTCTAACGTAACAAATGCTCAATAGTCATAGATAGAATTATTTTAGTGTCGAATGACATTTTATAGGCTGCTGGCTGATGTGATGATTCACTTCCCAACCAGTCAGGAAGAAATAACCTTGTCAGTAACTCCAATGAAAGTTTGTTTCAAGAGTTACACTGAGGAAGACACTGGTAAGGAAATTCAAACTATGAACCAATACTTGGGCTTTTAACACTTTTTTTGAGGTGAACTCAAGGAATAATAACTGTCACGACATAAACGTGGGATGAATTTTATGGCTGAACAACATTTGTAACAGAACGTTATAGAGAGAGGTTTTAAGTCGTGCTGCCACCCTCTGGTTTTAATAAATTAAATAAATTTAAATAAATTGAAACTTCTTCCTGGTGTCAGTGGCAGATCTCAGACTGAGCAGCCAATTGAAATAAATTATGCCACTTGCTGTAGGCTTGAAAGAGGTAATTACTGTGCTGCAAGAGCAGCAGCCTGGCAACTGCCAGGAAAAAGGGGATAATTTTATGTTTTAAAAAGAACTATTTAAATCTGAATACCACAATTATAGAATTGATATCATTAGAGAGTGTATTTTAGTCTGAGGACAGCACAGAGTGTCAGCAGGGCCTGCACTGTTACTGCCATGGTCACATCTCCAGGAGGTGGAGAACGAGCTGGAGATTCTTGGGGTGTGACTCAAACTGATTTTGAGGATATAATTGTGGTTTTGGAGTAGAGGTTCTTGTGTATCATATAATAAGGAGATGCTTTTCATACTTGTTATGACCAAAGCTGGGGATAATGAGCTGGGAAGAGCCCGGAGCACAGGGGTGGGAATTGGGCTGGGAGCAGGCTGAGGCAGGGAGAGCAAGAAGGGTCAAGTGGTGGAAACCAGAGTGAAACAGGGCAGAAATGACTGAAAATAAAGAGATGACATTTTGAATGACACCGTTGGGTACTTCAGAAACATTCACTTACCAGGACTATTGTAAGAAAGAAAGTGGAAAAACGGTACAATTGTGAAGAGATACCAAAATCTCAGTGAGGGAGGGAGGGAGGAGGGGCAGTGAGAGGCACCGTGCTCTGAATGTCCCTGCCTGCAGCACCTCCTGTGTCCCTGCGACCCCTCACCTGCCACGGCCCGGGGTTCCACTGAAATCAATCCCTGTGCCCACACCTGCTCTCCTTTCTCCTTTGGGGCTCAGCCACAGCTGCACGTGTGTGACAAACACCCACAGCTACAAGGAGTTTCTCACCAGAGCCTGTTTGAGCTCCCGGTGGGGCCTGAGAGCTGAGATAGAGCAAAGCTCCTGAGCAGAGGAAGGGAAGAGTGGGAGTAGCCTGGAGCACTTCCCTGGCAGCCTGGCTGTGCCGGGGAGCTGCTCGAGCTGCTGAGGAATTTCTCGGGGCTCTCCGGGACTGTCACACGCCAGGAAAGCGCCCTCTGACTCTCTTCACACACCCATTAACAGCCACGGGGTAACCTCGTGGTAACAAACGGAATACCTGAAACTAAACAGCCAATTTCCTGCAGGAAAAGATTGTAATTTAAAACAAAGAGCCTCAGTCCACCTCCATTGTGCTCTGATGAGTGTCAGCAATTTTGATTAATCTGTTAAAAATCAGGCCACATTTTGGGCTTCCCATCCATGCAACAATAGGCAGCTGGGATTATTATTTGTGATGGATGCCTGTGGAAGAAGCAGATCTGCAAGAACAGCAGCAGGTGTTGGGTTAGATCACACAGCAGAACATGGAACAGGTTCTGTTAAAATCCGTTTAAATCTACACAATGTACTGCAAATAAATTGAGATTTAAATTATAGTATGTATATAAGCTAAACATTCATTACTGTTAACGACTATAAAACACAAGTATTTGTTCAAACAATGCTGAAGAAAAAACCTCAGGGTTATAATCACAGCTTTGTTGAGTTCAAACTTCACTGCTGTGAGTCCCTGACTTTGTTGTTATCTCAAACAGACTTTTCAAGGACAATGGTTACTGAGATACAGCTCAGTCCAGAGGAATTTGACTACTTTCAAGTTGGAGTAGATTCTGAAGTGACATTTTGCCTTAAAGAATTGAGGGTAAAGTAAGAATTTGTCTGGGAAAAAAACCATTTCTCATTAATTTGCCTGACTGGACCAGGACAACACAGGATGGTCCCTGTGGAATGGCTCTGGGCTGTGTCCCAGCAGCCCTCCTGACAGCAGCAGGGTTTGAGGATTAGCTTTAAACCCCAGGATCCTCAGGACACTGCAGAGCCCCTCAGAGCAGCCTTTCAAAGGCAAACAAAACATTTCTGAAACAGAAATGTGGTTTCTGTGCTGGGCAGACACAGCACAGCTGCCCTGGGGACAGCATCGTGACCAGGGAAGTTCTCCATGCAGAACCTCCTCTGGCAAAGCTCTGGTAGGGAAGGACAGGAATTATTCTTAGAAGCAGCCGGGTTTTCCTCTCTTTTTGCCAGTAAACAGCAGCTGGGATAAACTTACATTCCAAAGTGAATGTTCTGGGTTTCACAAGCACTTCACCCCCACCCTTCTCTGCAGGGCCTGCTGGCGTTCTCCGAAGCCACCAGCGTTCCTGTGTCCATCCACTTCGACAGATGTGGGAAGTACGTGTGGGAGCTGCCCTGACGGGGAGCCTGCAGCCACCAGTGAATACTGAACTGCAGATTTTCATTTCAAACCAAAAGCCATTTCTAACCTGCATTCTGGGAGCAGAGTTTGTAATTCCATATAAAGCACTGAAGCCAGGCGTGGGCACTGCCGAGGCAGCCGTGCTGAATGACGAGCTGCCTGAGTATGAATTACCTGGACACCTGAGGCTCTCAGTCCCCTGCAGGCAATCATTTATTTAGCACTTTAAAGAAACAATACGTTTTCTGAATAAATATAATTTTAACAATTACATATTTAATGCTATTATTTGACTCTGATACTGCACAGCATTTGCTGATTGGAGCAGTGAGATCTGTAAGAGGAGCCCCTCTCATTCCTCTGCAGCAAATCCAGGAGATTTTTAGCTTTTCAGAGGAGACACTTTTTAATCCATAGGTAGAATTGCACAAGCTGCATCACCTCCCACAGTACCTGTAATTCCCTGTGTTGTTTGGTGCTGATTTTTGTGTTTAGACCCATTGCTTTCAGCATTGAGGACCTGCTGCTGGAGGCCAGCTTTATCCTGGCTACCCTGTGTGAGGCCGAGGAGCTGGAGCCTGCCTGCTGCCCACAGCCCTGGGACAGGTAACGGGGGCTGAGGGGGCAGGTGGCCTTAAGAGGGTGAAAAACTCAGGTTTTCACAGGAAAACTCTGAACTAGAGGGGTTCAGGAACATCTCAGCAGCACAACAGAAATAAGGGGGTGCAAGAGAGAACACTCTGTACAAGCTGCTGCTTTCCTCATCTCCATGGGGTCTGGGTGCAGCAGGAGGAAAGCTGCTGAGAATTTCCTCTAAAGCTGTGATCGTTTCACAAACAGAAAATAAGGATATTCCAATGAAACACAAAGCCAGTTTCTAACCTGCCCTACTCTGTCCAATCCAGCTCAAGGACAGGCATGGATAAACCTGACCAGACCTCCATGGATGGAGCTGCCAACGCAGACACGGCCGCTTCCAGAAAGCCACAGCAGAAGGGAAACACTCCAAAACCCCCGGCAAAACCCCCAAGTGCTTTGGCAAAACAAGAGGTAAAAAATCTTCCCAGAGGCACGGAGAGGGATGTGCCAGGCAGAGCAGGAGCAGCCACGGCCGAGGCAGCGGGAGGAGAGGCCACAGAGGCTCCTTATGAGAAGGTGAGGGAACTCCCCACAGTGCCAGCAGTGGAACCCCACAGCTGCTGTTTGGCTGAGCACCCCCACGTGCACTGGGGCTTTTGTGGGATCAGCTGTCACAGCAGCACAGCTGGAAAACCCCACCACTGCTGGGAATGCTCTGGGGGGCACATGGGTTTCACTGGGAAACGCTGCTGGCTGAGAAAGGTCTTAAAGTGGCAAAAGCTTCACTAATTAATGCCCAAATTCTGTATCACGGAATTCTTACCTGTACAAATATTGCATTTTCCAGTTCCACTCCTTATTCTTTGGAGCTGTGTCTTACAAGGAGAAGGAGGCCATCGGTGACACCTTCCAGAGTTTGGTGACAGCCAGTGACACCGAGGAGGAGCTGGGTGCCTTGCAGAGCTCCCAGGTTCTGTAGTGCAGGGGTTGGGCTCCAAGGACAGGAGTGGAGGTGCCCAGGAGAGAGGGGCAGTGCAGGCCCAGCCTTTGTCACTGGTGCTGTGACCCAGCAGCACAGAACGTTCTGGAACTGTCAGTGCTCTTGTAATGGCACAAATTCAGGTCACGATCGACTCTGTTGAGGTTTGTGTGTTCTGCAGGAGCTGCTGGGGGTTCTGCTCTCAGAACGCTCTCACTAGAGAGAGGCTCAGTTTGAATTCAAACTCCGTTACCACATCAGGCAAATGAAGCCGCTGTTCTGGTTAAGGGTGCTGGAAAAATAACCCAGCCATGCCCTCTGTCACAGCCAAAGCCAGCCCAGCTCCAGGACAACTCAGCTTTTTAGACTCTCTAGAACCAGCATTTAACTGAACGACCAAAGTTGTCACAGAACTGCATTTTAAAAAATAAAGGTTTGTGTTTCAGACTTGCATTATTCTTTTCCTTCCCTGCGTCTCTTCCACCACAGGTCAGGGGCAGTGCAGTATTTCCAAAGTCACACTGGAATAAAACACTGCCATTCCCAGTCAGTTAAAGGATCGTTATCTGTCTGCCAGGCTGCTGCAGAAGGCATTGGGTGTCACTCAGGTGTGGATCTGAGAGCAGGGCAGAGAGGTCACAGTGACAGCCCGGCCCTGGCTGTGCCTCTGTGCCACCAACCACACCCCCACACCAACAAACAGAGGGTTTGCAGGCAACTTGACTTTAAAAAGCACATTTTAGTATAAATACTATATTTATTAAATATCTTTACAATTTATTTAAATGTATTTACAGAACTATTCCTGCATAAGTTATACCTCAGACATGAAATTCACATAATTGCCTCTTAGGTAAGCATAGATGATAGTCTCGTTTTAACAGCAACAAAAAAGCATCCTCAGATACAGACTCAGATTTGCTTCATTGTTCCAGCTATCTTTGTCAGAAACTACTGCATACAGTCGGGTTCTCCACACAGCAGCTGCTCTCCCCTGGAGAAAGGATGTCCCTCACCAAGAGATGGACATTCCCTCACGAAACCCTCCTATCCCTGCCAGACCTTCACCTCTCCCTTCTCCTCCCTCACTTGTAACTGCCTGGTCCCAAATCTGGTTTTTGGTTTGGTTTTGTTTTCAGCCCAAAAAAGGACATTTAGGACTGTATGTCGCAGCTCTCCCAAAGATAGCCAGGAAAACAGCAAGGAACCGCAGAGCTTTCCCAATTCACCACATCTGAGCCCTGCTCCACCCCAATCCCTACGGCGCTGCTGCAGCAATCCCAGGTTCCTGGGGGACAAAGCTCCTCCTGTTCCTCCAGATCCCTGCTCCCAACCCAGCAGCTCCCAACACAAACCACAACCCTCTGCAGCAGCTCCGTGCTCCGCTCGCTTCCAAGTCAGGGAACACCTTCCTTGTACATTCCTCTCGTCAACATTCCCACTAACCTAACCCCTAGCAAGTGTTACTGCTTCATGCATCGCTGGGAATTATTTTTGATAGGATGGGCCCTGTCATTGCCTTCTCCAAAGATCAGTTGTGCGCAGACAGCGTTAAGTTCATAGGAAAAAATCAGGTTTGATATGTTCAGAGTGCACGTCTTAAAAAAAACCCAAAACAATCAAGCATGTGATAAAAATATCAATTCTTTATAATACAGTATTGCTTTATAAACAGATGGAAAAGCTAAAAGCTTTACTGGTCTTTGGTGTGCCCGGTGAGGGAAAAACTCATGATTTGTAAATCAAAACCCAAATTTGTTCTTTATTTAAAAAAAAACCAACAAGTCATGGTGTGGTATGAGGCAAACGGCTTTGTGGATACAGACAGGGAGCGCGCCCGGCCCCGGAGGAGCGGGAATTCGGGAATTCCAGAGCCTCTGACCCACACACGTCCCCAGGGAAAGGTCTGGAAAGCCGGGAAGGGGCAACAGGGAGGGCTGGGGACTGTGCTGAGAGCAGAGAACAGCCCGGGGCCACGGGGGCGTCGCCTGAAGGGAAGGGCAAAGGGAAAGAAGAATTGATCAAATCTGCTCTAATCCAGAAGCGTGCGAGTAAATACTGGATAAATGTAAAGACACCCAGAGTCGGGAGAGAAAGGCCCCTCCCAAACAAGAAACAAAGCCCTGTTCTGCATGTGAATACATTCCTCCAAGACAGCCAGAGACAGCTTGTTCAGGTTAAAAACAAGGACTGACAGGTTGTGCAAAGTTCTCCACCACTCACTGTTCGTGTGTTGCAAAACTAATTAATTTTTCTTCATTAATATAATCCTCCCCATACCCTCACCAAAATCCTATTTTGGTCAAGTTAGGGTAGTTAAGGCATTTTGACAAGTAATTACAAGGTGATTTAAAGTAGATATCTAACATTATGCCAATTGAGGAATAGCAGATAAATTACTGAAGAGCTCCCAAATTAATCACTTATTATAAATGAAATGCCTGTTACAAGCATGATGCATTGAAATATAGTAAAATGACATGTACATGGTACATGTTAAATGACCTTAAATAAAAGCTTGACATAGTTACGCAAATATACAGTACAAGTCGACAAAAATTCTTTAAACAAGTTGAGGTAACCTCAAACTTAAACAGTTTTAATACAATAAACCAGGTAGTAAAAATCTCCTCTTGAGAGCAGGTAAGATTCCTTACTGACCAAGTTTAACTGCACTCACCTAAACAGCAACATGACCCGACTTTTTATATATAAAAACATGGCTTTAATTTATTTCTACATACTTCTCTACCAGCAAAAAAGTTAATGAAAAACTGACCAAAAATATATATATCTTTACAGCTCTCAGCTTTCGTATGAGCCTCAGGAAAGGAAAAGGAAAGCTGGCTGGAAGAGGGGGGGACAAACGTGAGCTACTGTCATTGAAAAGGAAATGTCATATTGCAAAGTGGCTGTTAGATAACTGTAAACATCATTAAGGATCATTGAAACCCCTAAACTTTAGTTAAAATGAAATGTAAGTTTTGCTGATTATTCATTAAGTTTCCATTTTCGTACTCGCTGCCGCAGCAGAAGCAAAGAGGTGCCTGTTTGAGTCAGAAAGGATCAACTGGACTTAAACTGGTGCAGCATATTCTGTTCTACAAGCAAAGGTGGCAATTATTAACATAAATTATGTTTTATACCAACAACAGAATTATCTACCCAAAGTGAAGACGCTCGGAGTTGAGGATGAGCTGTTCTTTGTGCAACCTCCCACCGCAGCATTTACCATCATCCCACGCTGAGATGGGTTCAAATGCTGAAAGACCTCAACTGTGGCCAGCTCGGCTGCTTGAGACTGAGCTAGAATTTTTGTTTTAAAAAAAAAATAATAATTATCCACAGCCAAAACATCCAGAACCAGGCCCATTAGGGACGAATGATCTGCAGAACTTTTAAGATCACAGTTAAGCACCTGAAATCACAAAACACATTTGCATCCATATAACTTGAACTAGGTTTGTTTGAAATCTCGTACTAGAAAAGGCTCCTAAGGCTGACACCATGGATGGCAAGAGCAGAATGTTTACAGCAGTTATAAATCTCCTGAAAACCGGAGCTCAGAAACACGAAACCTCGGCTATCACTGGAACAAGACTATGCTTTATGGAACTGGGTCTGTAACACACCCTCAACAACAGCGAACGTTCCTAGGAAATAGAGTAATATGCCCTCGTGCAGAGGCGTTACCTATTGATCTAGTTTGAAAGGTGATCAACCAATTCTACTCCTTCGAAAGTCACATCTCCAACGCGGCAACGCTGTGGGATGGATCCTCCCCCTGCTCCGGACAAGGACTAAGCTCTCAAAGACAAGCTCCAAGCCTTGAGCTTCTTCATCTCTTGCTGGCAGACCAAGACCAGTGCACTACGAGTGGTTCTTAGCAAGGGCCTCAGCTGCGTCTCGGGCCAGGCTCCGGGCTCAGGGCCGGCTGCCCGGAGCAGCTGGGAAGGAAGGAACAATCCTGCCAGCAGGAAACCGGCCGGGGGGCCCGGGGAGCTCGGACAGCGCCAGCACCTCAGTCTGTGTACTCGGCTACGATGGACAGAAGGACGGTGATGTCGTCTGGTTTCCCCCCTGCAATGGAAGCAAAAACCCTCTTATTTCATCAAACCATTTGATGTTTTCTTCATTGTCTTCTGATGATCTGTGACATTCCCCATGGGAAGCTCTTTTGAAAATGGTTTAAGTGTTCAAAACCTGGTTTGAGCAGACACGGACTCTGCCTCCCCCACCTCCTTTCCGAACGAGGGGAGCAGTGACATTTAACACAGCACAAAAACACTCTCCTTTTAAGCTCCAGTGAGATCAAACTATGAAAAGAAGGCCAGAACCTTGAACATTGCTGGTAGCTGACAGAGCACAAAGCCTGTTTTCAGCAGACTCTTTAATAAATGCACAAAACACCTGACGCTGCTTTGTTACACGTAAACTGCCATGAAATGAGATCTCCTCAGGAATTTCCACTGTAAATCAAACACCTCTTTAGCATCTTCACCAGCCCTGTATTACCTCAGGTCTTCCTAAAAGCTACTTAACATTTTTAATAGTTATTTTTCAATCCTCAACAGCCAGAGCAACACACTCAAATCCTAGAGAAATGGCCCAGAAGAGAGGTTTTGTTATGTGGAAGTTAATCCCTTGGACTCTGGAGATCTGCAGCTCCATCACTGAGTGACTGAGCTTGGAGCAACACAGAGCCCAAATGTGGCAGCTGCTACCTGAGGAAAGGGGCTTAAGGTTCTTGCAGGAAATCCTGCCCTTCTGATACAGAGATGAGAACATCGTTACTGGCAGGATTTTATTTATTTAAAAGTAAAAAATTATTTTAAAAAAGGTGTTCGCTTGGGCTCTGAGCTCTGCCAGGTGTTTTGCCAATACCTTTCTAAAGCACATGAGTAGAACCAGAGAGATCAGTATGGGGATGCCAGTGATACAAGGGTTGCAAATTTCAACCAAAAAACAAATCCCAAATCTACTGAAGAGTGGGCAGAACCTCAGCTGAAACACAGCAGTAAGACCAGACCTTAAAAAAAACCCCAAACAAAAAGCTACCCTCACACAACACCACCCACACACCCAAATCCAAGCAACAAGTCAAGTACAGGAGCACTGGAGAACTCCTATCAGGCAGGATTCCTGGGGCAGGAATGCACAGATTAGATTAAAAATAAAACCAGCAGGGCCCTGTGTTCTCCATGCTCCAGCTGCTTCCCCACGGGAGGCCCTGGGCCTGGGATGGCCTGTGCAGGCCCTGGGGGCTTTGCCAAATCCCACACGAGCTTGGGGCTCTCCTGCCAACCACACTTCCTACTCTTCTGTTTTCCTATTTGGAACAGCAGGATTTCATTTTGCTAAAGATCTCTCCAAGACAGCAGCAGTGGGAGGAGAAGCTCTTACCTCTGACATTCAACCCGTTGTCACAGGCAAACTGTGCAAAGGGTGACATGTACGTGGGGTCATAGGCCAGCTCGTGGGCTTGCTCAGCAATGCTCCGTGCAGTCTGCTGGATGCTCTCGTAGTTGGAGTTCTAAATCCATGAGGAAAAGAAGTTTATTCTTATACAGAAGCCTACAGACGTTTTTGTGCTGATCTGTGCCAGGTTTGGAGATCCCTCACTGCCAGGGCATTAATTATCACCTTCCCCTGCAAACAGAGCCTTCCCCATTCTTTAGGCTTTGTACACTGGGTTACAGCTGTGGATCTTCACAAGGGAGGGCCAGACCTCAAATCCCCACCAGCAGCTCAAGACTGGGGTTTGGAGGATTTCCAGAATTTAGAAACTTAGAAGAATAATACTCCAAACAGACTAAACTATGTCACCTGAAGGGAGCAGGGCATTTGGCAGCTGTCCCTGCAGGGCACCCTGCAAGGACCTTCCCTCCCTCCCAAGCAGGCTCTGGTGAAGTATTTGTTTTATCCTGAGTGCAAGTCTCACACCTCTGGCTCTCTCACCCCAACTGATGAGAGCACACTTGGGGAGAAGGGGCACTTTAAAGTCAGATGAGAAAAAATGCATGAGATCACACACACTTTCTCCAGGCTGCATTTTAAGAACTTTTTTTTCCCTGTTTCAGTAATTCTGCTGCTTTCCTCCCAGGCTTTTCTCACTCAAGCCAACATGACAGACAACCACTGCTCTTTTTGACTGCAACCATTTTTAAATGCCTTGTCATTTCAAGAGCCTTCCCCGCAGGTTTGGGAATTAGCAGGCATTTATGTGATTAACTTTTGGCTGAACCTCTTGGGGAACTCCAGTGCCTTTCCCAAACACGCCAAAAGGTGGAGCTCAGCTTTCTTCCACAAGGGAATTCCAGCTCCAGTGGCCAGCCAGGACAGCCTGAGCACAGACAAGGCTGTGAGGTGGCTGCAGCCCCAGTGACACATTAGTGACCTGTGGAGCTGCAGGATAAGAGGAGGCCAAATTCTCTTAAAACCACACTGTAATTCTCTTATTTGCATTTCACAGCAAAATAATTTCCTCAAGGAGTTTATACATATTGATATCTCCTCAAGTGTGCTTTCCTTTCTGTGAGTAAATAGCCTGAAGCTAAATGTTCTCAGCCAAGTCAAAATATTTTAATGCATTCTTACTATTTAAAAAGAATATTTGTGGTCACTAATGTGGAAAAGTTGACAGGATTTTTTTTTACAGAACACTGAAGATTTTTAAGCACATGCAACCCACAATTCAGACAGCCCATATAATGTCACAATTACTGGTTTATAAACCTTCAGAGAAGCTGAAAGTTATTTTAAGTGTAAGCTCACCCTTAAGTAACCCAGGAGAGGATTCTCTTCCTGTGAACAGCTCCAACCTGCAGGTGCAGTGTGTGGCCAAAGGCAGCACCTGCTACTGAATATCTCCCCTTTCCCTTCCCCTCCCTCCCTCACCAGTTACTGACATCAACCAGCTGTTACTTGGGAAATTTATGCTCAAGCTGCTGCTTCTGGATTCAGCCTGGATGCAGATCCAAGAGATCCCCCTCCGGGGTCAATGTCCCTTGCACTGCTCACATGGGGTATTATCTGAAAAGCCTGTTAACGATACAGCACTTCACGGTGGGGTTTTCATACAGAACACGAAGGTTTCAGGTGTTAGAAGTGAAGGTAGTAACTGTAAAGGCTTAGCCAGCACAAAGAAGTGAGAGCTCGAGGACACACACACTCACCTTCAGCTTTTTCAGCTCCTGCAGGATCATGTAGTCAGGCATGTTGTCAAACAGTCCGTCCGTGGCGGTCAGGATGATGTCCCCAAGCTGGACATCGAAGGACGTGCTGTCAGCAGCCTCGGGGCTGGGGAGGGGACAGAGGTTAAAGGACTCCAGCCCTCACAAAGACACCAACCAGCCTCAAACAGCACACCCACAGCTTCTGCACTTCACTGCTCTCTGGGGGTTTGTGCAAGAGAAGGAAAGAATCACTCACTGGGGAGCTTTAGCACCAGGATGGGCTGTCAGGAAAGCCCCAGCACAGGCCCTGTGACTGCAAACAGGTCCTGCTCCAGCTACTGCACCCAGGACTCGCAGTTAAAATTCCCACATGAACAATCCTGCAAACTAATCTGCTTCAGGAGCGTGTCTCCATGGAAACCATTAAGTAGAATGGCAGCTCAGGGCTTCCTTCTGCTCATCCTGAAGATGTAAGAGAGCGATACTTGAAAGGACAATTCATAACGGGCCTGGCCCAAACACTTCAGGATTCTGAATCACTTTCTAATTCAATGGAATATGAAACACGCCTGGAAATCACTACCAGGAGACCAGAATCTGTTGGAATGCTTGTGTCCAACACATTACACAACACCAAGAGGAGAAAACACCCACTCTGGGCAGGAATATTGCTGCAAAATCTGATTCTCAGAAGCAACGTAACAACAAAGCTTTTATTTTTAAAGACTCTTCAGGGGTCTGTAAGAAGGAGAAATTGCTGCATCCCAGGCTACTGGACTCTGCCAAAACACAGAGGAGCTGCTTTGCTCAACTGATGTGTAGCTTCAGGAAGGCTGATGGAGTTAAGACTGCCTGCCTATGCCCATATATAGCCAAATTCATCACTGAACTGGGACAACAAATAAAAAAGGACAGAAGAGTTTCGACAAGGAGCATGAGTACTAATTAACGTCAGGAACAGTGCAGGAACCAGCCAGAAAGCTGTAATCATGATTCAGAGCTGCAGTGTGGGAGCACATTTATCTTGTGCTTTCCTTATTACTGCATGACTCAGATTACTTGGCTTCCCTGACTTCCACTGGACATTATCAATTATCCTTCTGCTCTTTGTTTTTATGGTCTTCCTACGGATGGCAGAGAATCTCAGAAAAATTAAAGATTTTTTACAGCTCTGGAATTTTAAGGGATCATTTAATTTTAGTCTAACAAAGAGCTTGGTTTACTGAAGGGTTCTAATTTCAGAGCCCTACCCTGGCTTCCTCTCAGCAGTTGCAGGATGAAGAAATAAAACCACACACAAGAACGGCCAGGAGTTTCAACAGCTTAACCAACACTTTCAAAAAGAGCTATTTTGGATTAAAGTGTCAACCTTTACTGCATGAGCCCTGATACAGCATAGAATCATTTAGGCTGGAAAAGACTCAAGCTCATTGAGTCCAAAACTTTAGCTGCCTACTGCGTTCCCTTTATGCCATGGCCACTCTTTGAAGATCCTGTTACCACCTCCCTATATTCAAATGAGGGATGTCACTTTAATGAGTGAGACATTTTTGAGAGCTGAATTTTAACACCCATTGGAAAACTGTTTGTTTTTGAGTTTATTTCATATTACTGCTGAGACTTCACAAAGTCAGGATGGATCAGCCTGACATTCCTAAGGGAAGACACAAGAACAAGCCTGCCTTTGAAACAACTCATTTTTGTGAACAGATTGTCCTTTCCTCATACTCTCATTCCCAGCTTGGTGTTCTGCCAAACAGTTTTTTTGCTGGTTTTGGTCAAATACAATATGCTGCTGGAAACAGCAAGTTGGAAACACAGGTTACAGTCACATGTCCCTCTGCTCTATTCCTCAAGCACTTGCAACCTCGGTGCCAAAATATCTAAATTAGCTACTCCAAACAGTCCCAAGAGAGCACAGGCAGGGATTGGAACCAAAGCTCTGCTGGGAAGCCCAGGCACTTGTCCACACACCAGCTACAGTGGGTGACATCTCCCCATGGATCAGAACATGCCCACGGCTATGGGAATATGCCACCATGAACAGACCAATAAATTCAGACTGTGCAACAGGCACAAAGTTAAGTACAAGGTGAGGAATGTTCATGTTACCTAAAGAGGGAGGGTGGCAGGTGCAGGACCTGACTGGATACGTGTTTAAATCATGTGTGCTCCTGTGTGGAAGAGCCCCACAGCAGCAAAACTGCAACTTTTTGGGAGCTGCTTACATGCACAGATTAAACATTAAGGTTCCTCTTCCCCCTTACCTGTCACTTAAGACAACTCCTTCTGCTTCTGGTGGAGCTATTGACAGTTGGAAGGGAGTGTTGAAGTAATGCTGCTGCTCATCGGATCGATGGACGACTTCTCCTCCTCTGACTACCAAAAATCCAGAATCTCCCAAGTTGGCTGTATGTAAACGATGACTTGATCTGTCCAGGACTACTATACAAGCTGTGCTGCTCCCTGCAAACACAGTGACTGCAATCAGCCTTACAGAAACTGCTTGTTCTCTCACTGATCTGATCAACAGATCAATTATTATAACATTTATCAAAGCTTAGAAGTCAGGAGAAATGGGAATACTCAGCAATGCCAGAATTAATATAAAATAAACCTAGCAAAATGATAGAAATCTTTGCTATACAAACTATGATTTTTGTGTAGAATTTACTCTTCCTGCTTTGATTTTGGTAAACACATTATGCTGACAAATACCTGTTTTGTTTGGCTTTATTTACAGTTTTCCATCCCAACATATGTCAGCACATTCTGCTATAGGACCGGATTTACAGAACTCACATAAAATACTGAAATTCCAAAATCATGGAGATAATAGAATTCTAGTAGCATCCATACAATGCTAGGAGCTCTCCACACAGTTTCACTCATCAGCTGTAAATAAACCACACCAAGTAAAGAACTGTTTACAATTAAGTATTAGGTCCTGCTGCAGTTCTCTGCTCAGAACATGAAATGCTTTTCCTCCCAGCCTGGCTCTGCAGAGTCTGCTTCAGGTTTAAAAAATAATAATCCTGTCACATCTTCAGGATACCAACTCCACAAGTTTCAGAAAAACATGTTTCAGAGACAAATACTATTCCAAATTAAAGTAATAGCAGAAACATGATGTCAACTGTACTTGGAACTATCCCAGCCATGCTTGAGGGCACTGAGGAATTCTCCATTCATTCACTGGGAAGCAGCCACCTCCTGTGCTTGGTTGCAAGCCACAAAAATGCTGTATTGCAAAGAAACCCAAAGTCCTCTGCAGCAAACAGCAATCGCTCAATTCTGCAAACAGGACAGGACAGCACAGCCACCAAAAGACCTTTCAATCCCCAAGAGGGTGAAATACAACTAAAGCATTTCTTCTCGACTTCTGCCCTGTACCACGAGCTCATGAACTGTCTTCACCTTCAACCCTCATGTTCTTCCAGCAGGATTTTCCAAGCACAGCTCCATGCTGGACAGACCACAAGCTTGCAAGTGAGCAAAGCTTAGGATCAGGCTTGCTAGTGCAGAAGTCCAGCTGGCTCCAGGCATTGCCTGTTCCAGACGTTTCTCTTTCTAATTCAGAGAGTTCCCTGCAATGCACTTGCCCTGAATCTGTTCTCTAGCGAACACAGAGGACCTTCTCCATTCTTAATGAATGTTAAGTCAAAGCAGTATCTCTGGGAAAAAATCTGATTTTATATGTGACGGTGTCCAAAATTGTTCTGCAACACAAGAGGGATGAAATAAATGGCAGTTTCCTCTCATTTCAGTTTTATTATATATTATTTGCTGGATTCAATCCTGATGAACCAAGTATCCAGGCTTGAAGCACAACAGCAAGGAAAAGTTATTGCCTAATGAATCCTCCTTAATGAAGTCTTCTCTCATCCCTTTATTTTAAATAAACTTGAAATGCTCATTGCTGTGGTAATTCCAGCGTTTTATTCCTCCTCCTAAAAATACTGTTCTCAGCTGAAGGAGAAACACTAAGGATCATTAGTTTCAAATTCTAACTCTATTAGCAGAGTGTAACCAGGAGGCCATGTGTGGAATGCAGATCTTGTGACTCAGCACACGCTGCTTTCCAGCACTGCAAAGGTCAGGCCCAGCCGAGCTGCTCGGTCTCCAAAGGCAGGGAGAGCTCTCGCCAGTGCTCCACTTTGGAGCTCACTTACAGCTACATCTGCTTTGCACAAATAAGCACCATCCAACACACCAAATCCTAATGTCATTACTGGCCATCGCTATTTTCGTGACACTTAAGGTCACTCCTGAGGTTCCAACCTATTCTTTAGGCGTATAATGCAAGAACATCTGCTCCCAGCTCAGCAGACAAGTTAAATATAGCTCACACAGCACTGCTCTGGCACAGGAGCTTAAGGTCAGGTGAGCTGTGCACATTTTGTGCAGGGCAAACACTTTCTTGGTGCAGAAGAGGTCTCATGTCCTTTACAGAAGTGTCCCCCTGGCAGAGCTGTCAGCTGAGGCCAAGTGTGGCCTCTCTATCTGCTCCCAGTGCCCAGGCAGCTGAATGCCCTGTGTCCCATCAAGGCTGACACAGAATATGTGAAGCATCTACTTCAGCTGGCTTTCAGAAAGATCTGTAATGAATCCCTCCACAAAGATTTATAAAAATAATGCTACCAGAGATCATGTGATATGAACTCCAGTCAACCAACTGGGGTTTGAGGCCACTGGACATAAAAGGCAACAGGAGCAGAGTAAGGCCAGGAATGAGCAGAACTGCATCCAGTTATTCTCAGAGAACATTTTTCCTTGCATAGCTGAAGCAGAAAGCCACAACCAGTACCACAAAGAGTTTTCAGCAGAGAACAGTTATTTATACATACAAAATACAGAGCGAGCACATGTGCACAGTGTGTTCCACTGCAGAACTCGCTCTGCAAACTCTGGTGAATTCACCCTTCCCACAGAAAGACTGTTGGCCTTTTATTTTAAACATAAATATACACATCAACACTCCCTGCATTACTAAATTAATTAAAACAGTTTCAGAGAAAATAAAGATGCCACCAAGGCGACTGCATTCCTATGTTTTCAGTTAATTAAGAGAAGTTAACTGCCTGCAAATTTGCTGTAGACAATGACAACAGATTCAAGCACCCTTCAGTAAGCCCACGTGTAGGCAACACACAACCCAGATTGAACTGACATATTTTTGGTGTCTTACCAAGCAAAGGTACTTTGTTCTGCAGCAGCTCACAATAGCCTGCGGTGAGAATTCCAACAGGATTGCTTGGAACAAACCGTCCTTCTTTTACTAAACGTTCACACGTCCGCATGAGAGTCCCTGAGAACTGAGAAGGGTCAACCCCGTAGTCTCTCCAGCCACCAACACCATCTGCCACCCCTGCAAGGAAACACAAAACCAGAGTTACCTCAACAGAAATGGTTTTCAAAACAAGGGGTTTAGTTATTTACATCGCTTATGATATTTAGTAACTAAAAGGTAGGACGTGGCACCTGCCTGGAAAACATTTTTGATTATCAAATGAATTTATGAGTATTTTTAAGGCAACTTCTGATATCAGCTGCCAGAAAAATCTCCAAATATAATCAGAATTACTGAAAGGAAGGTAAAAGTCTAATGCTGAGAATGAGGCTGACTCCATTAGAGAACAAATAATGGGAAATTTGGGGTTAAGATGGGAATTCAATCCCATTAACCTTTCATCAGTCCATTAGAAGGGAAAAGGTTTTATTATTTTTAAAAGTGAAGGTCAACATTTTAGCTAGTACAGAAATGACACAGAAACTCTTCCTGCTATTCAGCAGCACCGTTTTTTCTCAGACTACCTCCTCATATGAAGGACAGTGATTTCCATTTGGTGTTCTCAGTATCTGTAGAAAATAAACCTCCATTTTGCAAGTGTTTTCCAGAATCCATGGAACCAACACAATGCTGGAACCTCCCCTTTCCAAGGAGAGTTTGTTGCTTACAGCTTCAGCCAAGCAAGAGCATGAAAACTGACTGTGATCCAGAGAATTTTCAGTTACTCAAAATAACCTGGATATCAGAAAATTAGACCAATTCTGCCAAAGCCTGGGAAGCTTCTAAGCAACCACAAGGAAAACAGTGACTGTGGTCATGGAAAGGGGGTGATCAGAGGGAGGTGAGCAGCAGACACATTTTCTGCTGGTCATCTGGTTCAAGAACTTTGAACTTCTTCCAACTGCCTAAATGACAAAAGCAAAATACTGCTGAAGGTATTATTTGAGATTAAAACGCTACTATGTGGAAATTTTTCCCAAAATCTTTTTGATCCTCAGCTCGGGACAAACCATTTCAAGCAGAGATTTCCAAAACACAGTAAAGCTGAACTATGTTCATGATAAAAGCACAAAAAGTGAATTTCAGAGCTCTGATTGTGCTGAAGGACAGTCTCCTCAGGAAAAAATCGCCGCTATTATCAAAGGCATGAAAATGTGAGTGAGAAGATAAAACTCAATTTCCTCATCTCCAAACGCCCTTCACATGGGACATGGTCTGAAACTGAGACGGAAGGTTTAGAGCCGACCTTGGCGTGAACTATAATCTGACAGGAGGTTATAGCCAGATTCTGAACAGCCTATCAACATTAATCAGATTTCTCCCTAAAATAGTGCACAACCTTTTAGACACCTGCTTTGTCCCTCTGCTCTCTCAGAAGAATGTTACAGGAATGCAGATCCCTGCATTCACCTCTTCAAGCAGTCCCTGGGAAGAAGCCCATGCAAAAGCACCAGGCATTTCAGAAATGCCTTTTCTGGATTCTTCAAGAACAGATTAATCCTCTCTCTACAGGTCTCACAACCTCAGGTTAATACTGGATTAACCCTTTGCTTTCTGCTGCCACACAGACAAGTCTAGAATAAGAGATCATAAAGGGAAGGTTCTAGATCCAGAACTAGAAACAGAAACTCAGCTTCAGGTTAAATGATGGGGCTTTATGTGAAGTTACCAAATAAACTTTTTTTTTTCCTTCCCTTTAAGATGAACACAGTCCAGATGTAATTCTGCACTGCTCCACTGACAATAGCTAATGCAATGAAAAGATGATGTTTGAGAAATGCTGCCCAAAGCTCTTGGCTCCCAAGGTGGTTACAAAGAAAGCTCAGCAGAAGTTACAGAGTTCCCTCAAGCGATCCAGAAAATCCTTTTGCATCAGTGTTGGGAAACACTGAAACACAAACACTGCAGCTTTAGCACAGAGCACCAGAAAGCCACCACAGCAAGCACCTGAGAAGGTCAATTATCAAAACCTATTCAATTTTTAAAGGAAAAACAAGTACGCCATCTGACTTGCTTTGTTCATTTCTTACTCCAGGCAGGAAATGCAAATCCGTAATCATGGCAGCACCCTTCATACTCTGCCCTGAGCCATGGACTGCCTTTGTCTGTCTGCCTTCCTGTCTGCTTTCTGCAAGCTATAAACAGCTTTAAGTCAGTTCTGCCAGTGCCTTCCAAAGCAATCACCCTCCAGACATCCCTGAGCAGCTCCTCTGGCTTTGCTTGGTACCACACGAGTGGACAAACTGACAGGTCCCACAGCACCAGGACAGCTCCCCTGTCTCCTCACTCCACCCCAGCACAAAAACTGACACAACCACAGCATTCAGGAGCAGCCCCAGGGGCTCCTTCCAGTGACACCTCCAAACCCCCAGCAGCTACCAACTCTATTTCTTGGCCTAGCCCCAAATGGAAAAGCTGGGGGTTTTATAAAGGTTTGGGGCCAAGACCTTTAATCATCCTGTCCTACCTTCAATATGGTTTTAAAATAAACCCAGTATCTTCACGTTCTACTGTCTCTGTAAACCGAAGTTTCACGTGGGAAAGGAATATGTGATTTTGAAACAGTTTGAGTAAACTGCTGCTGAAATAGATGAAATGTAAATGAGAATAAAGTTTAAGTAAACTTTGTGCTATTTGATATACAGCAAACAAGGAGTGAAACTATTTCGAACTGCAGATGTAGCAAAAACTAAAAACCAAACTTTGATTAATGCCAGGTTCTCCCTCTGTCATCAAAAGAAAATTCAAAGGTGTTGCTATTGGCAGGATCACTCCCAAGGAATAATGCCAAGCTCTATTTATATATACTACCTTTGCTTTCATCCAAGAAGAAAAAAAAGTGTATGTTCAAAATAATTACCTTTTCAACAAATACTCAGGTCTTCCTTCGAGCCATAAACCATTGTGTTCCAGTATCAACCATGTTACAAATTAGGAATCACAGGACAAAGACAAACTGCATGGCTGAGAATTGGTGAAATTGAACTGTACACAAACCTTGGGGTTTTTTTTCAGTCAAGCCATTCAGTAATCGAGAAAATTTTAGAGAAAGAACATTTCTATGGCTATTCCCTGTTCAAGTCCATGCAGAGATTACACAAACATCCACATGACAGTGCAATGCCTGCAGCCAGATGAACCACCACTGTAAATAAAGCAACTGAAAATTTCACAATAAATTACTTCAAAAGAATAAATAGTTCTCAAATATTTAACTGTATTAGAGAGATCTTTCAGAATCTGAGAGTTAACACTCCACTACATTGCATTGTGCTGGAAAATACACAAATATGCCTGCCAGATAAAATACTCGCTGTATGTGTCAGTCCAAAAACTGACTTTTTCCAGCTCCTCAAAGATTCAGAATATCAAAATCTCTCTCAGAGAAACACCTGTCAGGATGTTACAAGACAAAGCACAAATGACTGATGCTGCAGCACTGAAAATGAGCCAGGGAAGATGCTGGCAGTGAAACTTGTTAAAGCTGATTTCAAAATGCTAAAAGCACCTGGGATAAGATACCAGCTGAAATGCAAATGTGAAGTTGTTTTGCCTGCCAGCACATGAGTTCCCTGCAGAAGCCCAAGGAAAACCAGCCAGTGCTGAAAGCAGCAATATCTGCTTTCCACCACTCACCCGTGTGAGTGAGATCCAGGTGTTCTGCCTGGCTCAGAGCAAATATAAACTAAACAGCCTGAAAGTTCATAACAAAGCCCTGATACTGATCAAACTCTGTTTAATATAAATAATGTTATGAGGGGCAGTTCTGGTTAGCTGGGAAATTAACCTGCCCACGGTCAGAGTCCAAAAGTACCACCCTGTCACAAAAATCTCTTGAGAGCTGGATATTTTGAAATATTGCATCAGCCAAGAATAAAATCACACAGAGAAGCACCAGGCAGGCACAAGTGTGTCAGCAGGAGCTGCTTTTGCACGCAACCACAATTAACTCCCTAAGGCACTCCGCACATCCTACTGAACTTCCAATTTCTTGAGATCCTCACCTGAAATAGCAATGAATCACTGCTAAAAGAACATCAAAAGGATATATTTATAACTGAATTTTGCATCAAATATGAAGGCTAAAATGGTAAAAAAGTGCAATGAGTTGCACCACACAAGTCTGAAATATAGCACCTAGCATTTGTCAACATATCAGAACTGAGATAAACTGGTAAGATTTCTTGTTTTATCAGTAGTGGGATAAATCACACACCTAGACAGGTTCTCCATCTAAAGCAAGCCCAATGCTTAAAGCCAGCACTGACCCTCAGCAGCTTCCCTGGATCTGTTAGAGCCAAAAGGTGTCTATCCCCCTCAAGGTTCTGACAAAGAAATAACCCAGTTAAATACAAATCCCTAAAGGCAGATTGTGTGTGACCGCCAACAAGTCACAGAGGGAAAGGTTACTTATTCACACCATTGCAGTAAAACTTAAACTACCCTTGCATGAAACTGAAAGGTTCTGGAAGAGTAACTGGGTAAGTGACAACGAGGAGCAAAAAGCAAAGGCAAAGTGAGCAATGATCTTGAAGAACAAACTGAAGGAGAAACACGGAACTGGAAACATTAAATTGTGCATCTACTCCCAGAAGGAAGCAACAGCTCCTTTTATCTATTTCCCCTCCCAACACAGCACACTTGTTCCTCAAGCAGATTTTTACCAGGTAGATTGCTTCCCTATTTTACTGAAGCCTGAGAAATCACTCAGTGGATTTGGGGAGCTCCAGGAGAACACTGAACTATAATTTATTTCTGCAGGCTTTATAATAAATTCCCTAGCTACAACTGCTTAATTTCTCAAGGTGTTCAGTGACTGTGGAACTGCTGAGAAAGGACAGGTACTGAGGGCAGACACTGAAATAAATCCCTGCCAGCCTGACCCATCTCAGGCTCAGTATTCACAGCAGGGATGAACCAGAGCAAAGAGCAGGAGATTTTTTCCAATGCTTCCTATGACAAAGGTATGATTAACCCTCACCTCCTGCACTGTGCTCAGCTTTGCTTATCTCCCTCTGATTTCTGACAGAACCTGCTCTTCCTTCAGGCCAAGATCTGTGTATGAATTGAAAACTGGCTGCTATTGACAAGCATCAATAGCATTTACAGCTAAAACTAGTGTTCAACTGGAAATTCTGACCTGAACACTTGTGTGCAAAGTCCTTGCAGAAACTGTGAGAAAGAAGAATAACCAGATATAAGTTTCATTCTCAGAGGTTACATTCAATGCTGCTCCAGAGCAGCTCTGCTGACAAGAAAGTCAGCCAGTGTGACCGTTAACGGGGTGCTTCTCAATCTGCAGTTTCCCTACAAATGCCAGCACTGATGCTCCCATGTTCAACAGAAGATTTCCTGTGACCTGCTACAAAGCAAGACTCGTGTGCAGCTCTGCAGAGCTCTGGTCGCTGCCTCTCGGGTGCCCTGAGCTCTCACACGCAGTAGGTGAAAGGCGACTCCGAGGGGGGCGGGCGATTCTCGGCTCCTTTAGTGTGATAAGTTGTGATAAGGCAGCAATCTCTTTAATAGGTATGATACCAAATAAACCACTTAACATAGTCCTCTATAACCTTCAGGCATCCAGGCAGGGATCCCTTCCTCCTCCACAGCTGCCAGAACAACCTTGACATTTCATCTACAAGTCCTTTTAGGTGTTAGAGCTTACTTTTCATGATGACAGTGACACTAACAATATTCCAAGGGCTTTATCACTCTGCAATTCTACCTACTTCCTATGCAGTAGGCTGACAAACTTAATTTTCAAAACAAGTGCAGTTCCTTTCACTTTAGAGTAGCTGCCCTGCAGCACCCAGACACTCCCCCCAAAAACTAAAAACCAAGGTTTGCAGTAAACAGAACAATTGTCAAATTTTAACTCTGCAGTGAACAAACAGTTTTGTGCTGCCAGACAGTTGTTCCTTATTCCTGAGGGACAGAAATAGTTTGGAAGAGTCAAGTCACCACTGGCTACACCCAAACTTGTACCCAGCACAGACATTGTATAAGGGATGCTGTCACGGGATGCGCATTGGCTGCTGCAATGTTTCAATAATGAGTCACACAACAGCTTGGAAAATCCATAAAAAACGAGCAAAGACATCAAGAGCCTGATAAGGTAGGAAAAAGCAAGAAAAGGCAGATCCCAAAACTAAGGAAAAAAACTATCACCAGCATGTGACACCTCAAAATTTCTAGCAGTGAAAACACTGGATTTCATGTTTACTTTTGGTTAATTAGTGAAATAGTTTTAAAACTGTTTAAGTTAATTTTAAACATTTGGCTTATTCCCTACGTAGTAAAAATCCTACTTGCATGCTAATGAGAAAAAACAGAGGTGTCAGTTCCTGCAGAGTTTTGGTTCTCAGCTTTGAAAAAAACAGTATTTCTGTCCTCAAAAGTTCCAAAGGCATCAGACATGAAGCAGTACAGAACGTCTCCCAAAACTCTGTGAGAGATCTCAGTACTCTGAGGATCTCAACACCCAAGACACTGGCAGTGAATGAACAGAAAAGTACAACATGCTACAAACAGCAGAGAAAGGAAACACAGGCCTGAATTGTAAAGCTCTAGAGATTAACATTAGCAGTAAAGCCATTTCCTTTTCTTAGGGTGATCCCTAAGGAAAAACTCCTGTTCTGAGCTTCTTGTTTCTCCCTGTGCTCAGAATGGGAAGAAAACACCCAAAATTGACAGGTATGCTCCAGACAAAAGCAAAAATGAGACGAAACCCTCAAGGATTCAAGTACACCAGTAACAGGCTTTATCAAGCCTTGAACAACTATGGGAGGACTGGAAACAACCTGGATCTTCATCAGCTTTCTGCTGATCTTACTGTGAAAGGATAAAGCTCAGACTAGAAGACACTGTTAAACATTCAGCCTTTGAACTATACAGTACACACACAACAAAAGAAGTGTTTAGCATTTTGATTCTGCTATAAACATGCTGCCAAGTCAACTCTTGTTTGACCTAAGAAAATGAATCCCCAAGCACTCATGCCAAATGGCTGGGAGTAGTTCTTTCACTGCTCCACCACACCCAATCCATCCCACACAGGCAGGCTCTCCATACACTGGTTCTAGAAAACACTGGCACAGAGGAATCTTAAATTAATTATCTAGCCTGGCTTTGTCACTGATGACTACTCGCTCCAAGTGATACACTTGAAATTTACTGTGTCAAGTGTTCACTTTGGCTCAAACCACGTGAGCCTCTTCCTAAAATGTCAAAAAATTAAGTTTGAAACCCAACGGCGCAGCTCAGGCAGTTTTGCTGAGGTGCAGAGTTAGGTAGTGAGGTAGCACATAATTTATAAGGGTCTTAAAAAAAAATCATTAAGGAACGTCAGATTTGTGATGGGAGTAAAGAGGAATTGAGGGCAGGAAAACACTGGTGGTGCTGAAACTGTCTCTGCAGCAGTGCAGAAGGGCTGGTTGAGAGAGTAGAGAGATGATCCCAGCAGCAGAAACTGTGAGAAAACTACTCTGTTTGTAAACTTAAGAGCTACAGATGAAGAAAAAGCATCATGTCAGAAGCATCAAAACCCACCTGAACATTCCTGTTTTTGCAGAAAGTACAGAGATTTTGGGTTTTCAGTATGTATATTAAAAAAGCAATAAAGAACTGACATAAAAATAGCTTTATCGGGGGAGGAAAAACCCAAAACAAAACAAACCAACAGCTTTTCTATTTAAATTATTTGCTCCTTGGTACTTAAGACATTCTGGTCTGCTGCCCTCTTTGCTGTTTGATCCTTAAGTGGAGCTACAATTCTGTTTGTTTCCAAGTTGCCATGAAAATTAATGCAAAGACCAACTTAGAAATGCAACTCTCTGTGGATTCCAGCAGGAACACAAGACAAACTGTAGGTCCACATACAGTAATTACCAAATATGGCCAAAACCCCCTAAACATCATCAAATGGGGCTAAATTTATCCCTTCCCCACAGAAAGAGTCCACTTCAAAGTACAGGAGATCCTGCATTTCTCTTAAGGGCAAACACCAATTGCTCAGTTATTTATCAGTGCTGGCCTAGCATGAACTTTAAAGGCAGCCAGGGTTAGTCACATGCTAAAGGGTGTCCAACAGCTAATTCTAATCCCAAAAAGTTTATCTGGAAGAGGCACCACAGAGAAGATGCAGAGTGTCTAAAATGCACCCCCCAACCTTCCATGTCTTGAAAGCTGTGGCATCATTCTTACAGTAACAGCTCCCTTGGGAATAACCAGCAATAACTGTTACCTAGCACCAACTCGCAGCTTCCTGAGGAAAATGTCTCGGCTCTGTTAAATGGCAACCAAGTTACAACGACAGCGCCAAACTGAAGAACCACCAACCACTTCCCACAGCATGAGATAGCACAGTGCAACCCCACCGATTTAAAATAAATAAAAGCAAAATAAAAAACCCACCAAACACAGACAGGGGCAGGGAGGAGGAAGCTTTTTTTTTGAAGTGTCAAAGTTTCGGTGAAAATTTGCTTCTGGTAGTTACATCACAACTAACTTGTGCAGAGTGTCAGTCAGCCAAATTCAACCTTGAGTACACAGGAGAAAGGTCAAGCACTGTCAAAAGCAATGCTGCCCATAGTCTGAAGATTCTATTGATTATCCATAATTATTCACTACTTCTAAAATTTGAACCCTCAAGATTCATTTCACCCGTGATTCTAAAACAGAGAGCACAATCAGGCCAGAACAAACAACGAAACTGAAGTTTGACATTTGATTCCAGTCTCAATGTCACTCTGCCTTTCACTTGACAAGGACATTGCACACGTTAAAATCAGGAAGTGCCTGTTCAAGTGATCTTTTCTGTGGAAATACAATGCGTGTACACGGGGCTCGGTCAGGTTTTAAAACAAGACAGAAAGTGAAACGCACTGGGAGCTGTTTCTTTGAATTTTGGAGCCACCAGGCCTTACAGACACCCACAGGTGAAACGCCCAGGCTGGGCCCGGACACCCGGCACACACAACCCCTCATGCCAAAGGCGCGCAGAGCTGCAGCAAAAAGAGCACGAAAGCTTCCTTGGGAAGCTAAAAAAGCGAACTCATGGTGACACTGACAGGCAGAAACAGCTCCTTTGTCTGCGACCGGAGGTTGAGCCGCTCGCCATGTGCAGCTCCGGGAAGGAGGGGGGGGTTCACACAGCGAGGCCGAAGCCACCTCAGCCCCCGGCCCGGGCACTTACCCAGCACATCCGCGGTGCGGTGCCGCGCCACGAAACAGGCGTCATCCCCGTAGCACATGCCTTTCTTGAGGATGCCCTTGCGGAAATCTTTGCCGAAGCCACAGCTGGCCGTCACCAGGCTGTAGTCGCGGGAGTCCGTCTGCGAGAGGCCGCCCAGGACCGCCCGCGCCACCAGCCTGCCGTAGGAGAGCACCGAGAACATGGCGTGGGGCGCCCAGCAGCCGAGCGCCAGGAACGCGGGGAGCCACC